>ML291894.1:0-43784 GCA_005239495.1 Nicotiana undulata
CATCCCATTAAGCGGTATAAGAACCTGAAGATGATGGCAATACTAACACTGGGGCTGTGGTCAGGGAAATCTTGAGCTTCTTGAAGCTCTACTCACACTCGTCTGACCACATGGATACCTTCACTGGACACCACGTGTCCCAAGAATGCTACTGAACTGAGCCAAAAATTCACACATGGAGAACTTCGCACAAGGCTTCTCCTCCCTATATCCTTGTAATACCATAATCAAATGCTGAGTATGCTACCCCTGGCTATGCGAGTATGCCAGGATGTCATCCATGAACACAATAACCAAGGAGTTATAACACAGCTGCATGCACCGTCAATCAATTACATGAACGCTGCTGGGGCATTGGTCAGCTCAAAAGACATCACATGAACTCAGAACATAAGAGGAAAACCCACTTCACTCCACAACTAAACTATACGAGAGGTCCTTCAATACTCATAACTCGAAGACATATTCCAACTCAATACAGAAGCCAAATAATCAATGGTTCTTGCCACATCTCCCGCTACTCCATTCTTGTCACAATCACACAACCTGAACACATCTAACTATCACCCACACTCACCACGTAGTCATCTAGTAACAAGGTTCCATCGATAAGGACACAAACAGACATATAAGTCCCCCAACACATGTCCTTACACAACCAAAATCTCAGCACTCAAGCCACAAACAAAAATTCGGCCTCAAGTCTTTCCGACTGGCCAATTATTAACATGTTAAAAATCATATCTCACCCATGGAATTCACCAGCCGCCGACGCACAACTGATACCAAGCGCTCGCATGCGCATTCGAATACATGAAAGGAGTTCAAAGAGTTACGCTTTCTGATGAATTAGATGGATCCGCACGACAAGAATTCAAGAATGTGGAATGTTTCCTAAGGGTTCTGTAGCCTCTCGAAGATAAGTACAGACGTCTCCGTACCGATCCGCAAGACTCTACTGAACCTGCTCATGACTGGTGAGACCTATTCAACCTAGAGCCCTGATACCAACTTGTCACGACCCAATTTCGGAGTCGTGATGGCGCCTGTCGTGAAACCAGGCCAGCCACCTATTGTAACTAATCCTGAACCATTTATTAAGTAAATTACCATTTTTCAACTGCCTGAAGTTAAATATACAAAAGATCTGTATTTAAAAGAAGCTTATGAAACCAAAAATCCAAAATCTACAACTCTCGAATCCGGTGTCACACAGTCATGAGCTGCTAATACATAATAAAATCCGAAAAGAAATGACCAACATAGTCTAAAAGTAAATACGACAAGTAGAAGAGAAAGAGATGACGAGATCACGGTCGCCAGCTGCTACCTCGTCAACTCTGATGAAACTGTTGCTACTCACTGTCCAGAGCTGAATCTCCGTGTACCTGGATCTGCACACAAGGTGCAGGGGGTAACGTGAGTACACCAACTCAGTAGTAACAAAACCAAACTACGGGCTAAGAAGTAGTGACCGACTAAACCTCCGATAGTTATGAACCACAGTATATAACTTGGACATGACAGTAATATATCAGAAAACAAACAAGATGCATCCATTTATGTCTGTAGCCCTGCATACCCGCATGAATTCATATAGAATCAAGAATGATGTGTACTTAGAAATCAAACTCTCATAAGATGGTCCACTCAGTACTATAATCTTGCCTTCCGGCCCAGGGAAAGTCCATCCCGGATATTACATAACACAAGTGACACAGTCACCTAGTACTAAGGAAAAAGGCCAATCCAGCCCCACGGAGAAGATCAATCTCCGAAACATAAACCCCACAGAGAAGATCCATCTACGGAACATAAACCCCACGGAGAAGATCCATCTCCGGAACATAAACCCCACGAAGAAGATCCATCTCCGGAACATATCACTAGGACAAGATCCATGTCTAGGGAAGATCCATCCCTAAATATTTGTGCATTCACTGGGGGTGTAAAGACTCCGGTGGGGCTCCTATAACCCAAGCGCTATATCAAGCCAACGAAGGCATGATTCAATTATCGCTGCAGTGTGCAGTCCAATCTCATAACTGTCTCAATACTAGGCTCTCAGCCTCACTCAGTCAATACCTTTTCCAGTCTCACTCATATGGCTCATAGATGTATAAATCATCCCAAACAATGATAAATATGCATATGATTAACAATTTCTGAGATTGAGGCAAGAAAATATACTATAACAGGACTGAGTACATGGAAACAATAATCATAAACAGAGACAGCAATAATCGACCGTTCCGGTCTGAACATATCGGCGTAAAGCCTTAACATTTATACTTAGCATGATTCTATTGCGTTCAAGGTAAACGCAACCTTTACAGTACAAATATCAACCTGAGACAACCATTAGGCAGTGTCGTGGGATGAGCCAGGCTACAAATATCCGGTGTACACTCGCATGCCCGTCGCTTGGAAAGTGCGTCACCTTAATTAACATCAAATATCAGACAGTTTGGGGTTTTGAACCGTCAATTCCAAGTTTGGAAGCGTTACTTACCTCAAAACCGGCTAATATACTACTCCACAGTGCCCTTGCCTCTAAATTCGGCCTCCGAGTGCTCCAAATCTACCAACAATCAGATGAATATCATCATAATATGCTAAGGAACTAATCCCAATCGAAATTTATCAAGAATACTCAAAAATCCCGAAATTGGTCAAACCAGACCCCCAGGCCCACTTCTGGGAACTCAAAAATATTTATACCAAAATGATCCTCATCTTCTCACGAGTCTATACATATAAAGAACGCTGAAATCGGAGTCCAAAGGACCCATCAAATCACCCCTAGAAGGTCTCTTAAACTCAAGCCCTAGTTTCCCATTTTTTTCCACTGATTTTCCCCCTAATTTCACCATTAATCAGACCTTTAATCATACATAAATGAGTTTAGAGTCAAAAAACATTACCTCAATGATGAAATATCTATTTCCCTCTTCAAAACCCTTCAAAAGCTTCAAACCCGGATGAAATATTGAGAAAAATGGCTAAAATTCGCGAAGGCTGATTTTTATACTTTCTGTCCAGGGATCTCACACCTGCGACCACTTACTCTCACCTGCGGCTTCGCAGGTGCGATGCTCCTTCCGCACCTGCGATCTCCCCTGGAACCTCCCAATTCCGCACCTGAGATCCATCTTCCGCGCCTGCGACCTCGCAGGTACAAATTCCTCGCACCTGCGGACCACTCCCCACTCAGCCAAATCTCGCACATGCGGAGCCCAGTCCGCTCCTGTGGAACTGCACCTGCGGCTCCCTTTCCGCAGGTGAAAAAACACCAGCAACAACAACCTGTAGAATCACCAAAGTCACTCCAAACTTTCCGTTAACCATCCGAAATCAATCCCGAACCCCTCGGGACCCCAACCAAATATATTAACACATCATAAATGGTCATTCAAACCTATTTTCACTCTCGAGACATTAAAAATAACATCAAAATACCAAAATCACATCGAATTCAAGCCTATGAACTTTGAAACTTCTAAATTCCACCAACGATGGTGAAACTGTCCAAAACACATCCGATTGACCTGAAATTTTGCATACATATCCAAAATGACATTAAGAACCTGTTCCAACTCTCAGAATTCCATTCCGACCCCGATAGGCTATTTTCCACTGCCGACCAGAAATCGCCAAAAACTAACTTTCGCCAATTCAAGCCTAATTCTACTCCGGACATCAAAAAAATTCTACGAACACACCCCTAAGTCCCAAATAACCTAACGAAGCTATCTGAACCATAAAATCCGCATTCTAAGGTCGTTTACCAATAAGTCAACTCTCGGTTGATTTTCCCACTTTAAGGCTATTTTTAAAGATTAAATGGCTAAACTCTCACTACAATCATTCCGATTCCGAGCCTACCAACTCCAACACATAAAGATCAGTATAACCAACCTATGCCAAGGAAATAACAGGAAGAGCGGTGCAAATTCTACGGAACGACTGACCGGCTCTTTATAGAATCATAGGCCTTTTGAAGGTCTATTTTGATCATGCACCTAGGAGACACATTTTTATTTCTATACGACTTCACCAGTTCTTGTGCAAGGAAAATATTATCAGAGTTCTTCCTTCCTGGAATAAATCCAGTATGAGCTTCACACACAACAATTGCAATTACATTCTGGAGTCTTGATGCAAGGACTTTAGAGATGATTTTGTATAACACAGAACAACAAGCAATTAGCCTATATTCTTTCACATTAGCAAGATGATCATTCTTATGAATCAAAGTGACAGAGGTATAGTTGATAGTTCTACTCATCTTGCTACCTTCAAAGAACCTTCTTACTGCTTTTATGATCTGTGGACCAACTATGCTCCTTACCTTTTTATAGAAGTAAGAATTATACCCATCTAGCCTTGGAGATTTATCATTCTCAATTGCTCTCAATCCTTCAACTATCTCTTGATCAGTAACTGGTGAACATAAAAGGATTTGTTGCTCATGGTTAATCTTAGGTCCCTTACTCATTGTAACCTTATAGACTGCCTTTAGAGACTGATTAGATGTCCCCATTATCCCTTTGTAAAATGACACAAATTCCTGCTTTAGTTCATTAGGCTCAGGCAGTATCTTACCATCTTTCAATGACCTAAGTTCCTTGATTTTCTTCCTTTGACATCTTTCCTTCATAACTGCACCAAAATACTTTGAATTTGAATCTCCAAGTTGTATCCTTTGAGCTCTAGATTTCTAGCTTAGTATACTATCCTCAATCAGACTCCATTTCTCTAAATTAACCAGAGCTTCTTTTTCTTTAATCACAAAACTGCCATCATAGTTTGCTCTCATTGCTGCCTGAATTCCTTGAAGCTACTCTCTTGCCCTGTCAATCTTCTCTATAGTTACCCTAAATTCTTTTTGGTTCAATTGTTTGAAGGCTGATCTCATTGCCTTTAACTTGTTCCAGACATTCTGCATAGGGTCCCTATCCAATTGCCTCTTCCAGTGTGTCTCAACTAGTTTAAGGAATTATGCATGTTCACACCATATATTGAAAAATCTGAATGGGGCTATGATGTTTTGATTCACTTTGCATAGTGTTAACAACATCGGGGCATGGTCTGATATGTTGGGCAGATCATATTCTAAGGAAATATGGCCCCAGTTCATCATCCAGTCACAGTTACAAAAAGCTCTGTCAATTTTGCTACTTACTATCTCACCTCCTTTTTGCTTATTTGACCATGTATAATAATCACCTTTCTATTGTAACTCACTTAGTAATGTCGAGCTAATACAGTCTGCAAAATCCTTAACTTCACTGAATGTTATAAGAGGGCAACTCTTTCTATTTGCAGTTAACAACATTGCATTAAAATCCCCACAGACTAACCATGGACAGTTAGTACTGTGTGATATATCCTTCAAGCTACTCCATACAATTCTCCTCTATTCCACATTATTAAATCCATAAACAATAGTTAGAACACAATGAAAGTCATTAGAAGTAACTTCACAATGTATTAACTGAGATTCCACCTTTTGAATAGTTATATTATATGCACCTTGATCCCACATCAACAAAATTCTTCCATTTACCGCAACTGAGTAGTTATTGATAATTACCCAATTTGGAGCAATTTTTTTTAGATATCTTTGAACATCTATGTTGCTTAATCCTGGTTTTCAGCAGGCCTAGGATTTTGATATTTGTTGTTCTTATACACTTCTTTAACTCTTTCTGCTTATACACTTTATTTACACCTCTAATATTCCATATGAGCCAAGTCATTGAGCAATGATAGGTCCTCCCAAATCAAGAGGTTCTACTTTTCTTTTTCTCTGTACCTCCATTTGTTTTGTCCTAACAGATCTAGTCCTAGCTTTGCTCAGCATCACTGCAATCGACTGTGGGAAGTTGATCAGATTCATCTCTTAGCTAGGAACATGCTCTTTACCTTTAGAAGCATTCCTAACTATACCATCTGGTGTTTTTGTTTTGCTATGTGATCCAGTATCCTGTTGTTGAAGCTTGTCATTAACTTCAGGTTGACTGGCTTCTATACGCAACAATTGCTGTTTATCCACCAGCTTATTCACATCTTCTTTAGGCTTCCTTTCCTACACTATCTTCTTCTATTCACCACTTCTTCTATTTAGCAGTGGCCTTTCCATCACTTACTGCTCAGATATCTTAGAACATATGTGCCCAATAGTTAGACATTTGGGCAAGAATTGGGGCTTCGATTCAAATACCACCTCTTGCTGAAACTTTTGTCCATTTGGCTCCATAACTATTATTGTGTCAGACAGTGGCTTAGATACATTAACTTCAACCAACATTCTAGAATATGAAATCCTAGTTTGTTTGGTTGTACATTCATCTTCAAATAAAGGTTTTCCTAATGCACTGGAAATTCTGCCTAAGGATCCAAATCCCCAGCAACTCATAGGCAATTTATGAAACTTCACCCATAATGAGATCTCTATCATAAACTCTTGACTGAAATCAAATGCAGGGGTCCATAGCTTCAAAATAATTGGACGATTTCTAATAGTATAAGGTCCAGAAAATAGAATTTTGTTCATATCACTCACATTATAAATCGAGCCACATAATACCCTTCTTCATGCAAATACAAATCTTGCATAGGTATAGAGTTCCACATTTGAGAAATGTACCTATGCATGAATGAATATCCTGGTGTTTCCCCCATCACATAAAAAATGAGGGTATTCTTCCATTTATCCGCTTCCTTTTCCATTTCATTCTTCTCAAGATGTATTATTGTCTCCCCATCAACAAACTGGGAAGGGAAATAGCTTAAGGTCATACCATTCTCTGCAAGTGTATTTCCAGCAAAAAACGAATTCCACTTTGGTTTAGTAACCTCATCCTTCACTTCGTTGGTCTCCTTATTTGCCTCTTGATTCTCATCGAGCCTTGCTGTTGCACCTTCTTCCTCTCGAGCTGGAATCGGTAAGTTTTGGACTGGATCTTCAATTTGCTTCCTCTGTTTTCCATCCCCCACCATAGATTTCTCTGGTAAAGTAGTTTTGTCTGCATCCTCCATCTCCTCAACAGGTCTTACAACTGAACTCGATGAAGATTCTGAATCTAGGTACTGTTCCATTGAAATTTTAGCAGCTGGTTTCTTCGATGTTGACGCATTCCCCTTAGATTGAATATGCACAGCACTTTCAAACGCGATATGTATCTCTTTCTTTGGTAGTCCCCTTCCCCGACCTCTCCCCTTTTCCATGGAACTCCAATGCGTACGTTAGACTAACCTACGCTGAAAAAGAAGCTGGAGCGGAGAGAGATAAAGCTATCTTTTGACTTTTTAATTTATCTTTGTTTGCATCAGGTATAATACATATAAGTTTGTAACATAATTAGCAACATCAAAATGTCATTAAATTTCCATAATTAGTACTTAGAAAGTAAGAAATTGAGAAAAAATAAGTTACTTCATTTTTTCGTTTTATGTAACACTATTTCTTTAATAGTTCCTTCAAAATAAGAATGACATATTAACATATTTGGAGATAAGTTTTACTTATTCCCGTTTTACATTTAAGAACTTGCTTCCATAGCCAAAGAAATGTCATGATAGGTTCAAGACCACAAGTCTATAATCTTAAATTCCGAACCAAGTCAAACTTAATAACATAAAATGAGACGGAGGACGTACATGGCTTACTGAGATCATTTCCCATAGCCCATATAATAAAGGACATGCAAGAGTGTTTTTCTCCGCGACATCAGCCAATTGTTCCACTTCTAATTCTGTGAGCATTTTACTTTTGATAAAGTCATTTATTTTAAACACATGTAATGAAAGTAATTATTAAAAGCCAATATTAACTTTCGAATTTCAGAAAAATGGGAAGAAGAATAGAAGAAACGAAACCCGGGAAACAAAACTAATATGCTGAAGTAAGACGAGAACAGTTGGCTAAAGAACCTCCTCAACCCTTAAATTGGTCAAGTGAACTCTCATTTTCTTTTGGGTTGGAAAATGGTTAAAAGAGTGGGTTAAGGTGGATGGGGCCTTTCTAACTTTTTAAAACTTGTGGGTCACCTATAAGTTTTGAAAAATAATATATCTCTCTTATTTTTCCGCCCAAATTATCTCTCATCTCTCTACCCTCTCTCTGCTCTCTCTCACTCAACCCCCTTGACCACGGTGGTTTCCGGTGGAATCCTCTCTATAACCCAACAAACACAGTATTAAAGCTCAGAACGGGTCAATTTTGGTAAATCCTAAATTTTTCTTTTTCCGTTTGTTACATTTTTTATTTCGGGTTTTGTAGAGTGATTCGTTCATGTGCATGTTCAAGATCGATTGTAGTTCTGTATAACTGTATCATATTGAGTGGGATGTTATATTTGCTTCTTGGACCACTTTTGTGCTCTATATTTTAGAATTTCATCGTAACAAGCGACCTAATGTTTATTGATAAACCTAAGGACGATGATTTTTGGGTCATAGACGTTTGCTGGAATTGGGACTTATTTTTCCTATACCGATCATAAGTTTCAAATTATTAAATGTGATATTACATATTTGCATGTAGGTAAGAGGAGAAAGATAGCTATTGCTAAGAAGCATATTCCTTCGGCAACAAAGTCAATTGCACAACATTCAAAGCCTCCAATCAGGAACGGAAATGCAGCAACACAAGAAGCATCGCCAAGTAAAGCAAATGTTAGGCTTTAAAAAGCTGCTGCTAGGAAACAAAAAGTAGATACTTCTAAAGCTTCCCCTAGTAAAGAAAATGCTGAGATTTCTGAGCATTATAGGAGAAAAAAAATAAAGAGCCTCAAAGTGTACTAGTAAAAAAAAAGAACAAGATCAAGGTCTAGATTAGTTGACGAGGACATACATGTTAGTAAGAAAATTGTTTTAAGGAGGTTACCATTATATGGTGTTGATGAGGAGGAGAAAGAAGGCTTGGACATAAATACAGAACAAACTCAAATGGAAGAAAGAGTTTTCGAAAAAATAATTGTCGAAAAAGAAAAGTACGGTGATGATGAAGCTTTAGGTGGGGAGAATGATGAAAATGGTGATGCTGCTGCTCAGGAGGTTGATAAAAATGTTGAGGAAGAAAAAGAATAAGATGTAGCAGAAGAAAAAGAAGATGAAGAAGATGATGATGAAGAAGTTGATGAAGATGATGAACAACTTGGAGATGGTGAAGATGGGGTGGAAAGTGAAACACATGTAGCAGTTGAAGGTGACCAGGATGCTCTGCCAATTCCTGTGTTTGTAAGGGCGATCGATGCATCTAAATACAAATTCAAGACTTTTCTAAGAAAGCATACTCGTTTCCCAGCCAAGATTAGTGTGAGGTCTAGGATCAATGTATTCTATGAGTTCAAGGATAAATATAGAACAATCAAATTGATAGAAGAGTGTAATAATAGTTGTTTTCGACAGTTTGTTAAATATCCAGAGCACTGGACAAAGTTCAATGGACACCTTGTCCATTTCCTGTTGATTCACCGAATTTATTGCGCGAAGAAGTGCGAGTTGTGGTTTTTAGTTGGAGCAATCCTGTTCAATTTGGATTGATGGAGTGTGCTATGATGACTTGATTGAACTGTGGTGTCAAACCCAGTAAAGAAGAAATGAAGAAAGTGATGGATTGTCACGACCAAAAATCCCTAAGGTCGTGATGGCGCCGGACACCACTCTCAGGCAAGCCAATCATTTATTAATTGAAATAAGTTCCTGTTTCAACATTTTCGAAATCGTTACCTTTCACTTTAATACATAGTAACTAGATAAAATCTGTTAAGAAAAAAAAAACAACAGTCTATTTTCTATTTTAATAAAATACATTCTAGAACCGGTGTCACAAGTACATGATCAATTTCTAAGAATTTATACAATTATTACAAAGCTTTTCCGAGATACACATTGGACAAGAAATTCAAAATTAAATACAAATACATATGAGGAAGACTCTGCCGGCTGCGGGTTGTCTACGGATAATGCAGCCCGTCTAAGTCTCCAAGTCAGCCACTTTGCTGTGAAGGTACCTGTGCAACAAAAATGCACAGTAAATGTAGCATGAGTACGAAAATAACGTGTACTCAGTATGTATACCGCCTAACCTCAGAGAGGTAGTGACGAGAGGCCGACTTAGACACTTGCTAGAAGTCAATTAATATCAGGTATAATAACAAATTAAATCAATACGAAACAAAGTAAGAGTATATATATAAAACGGGTATAATTACACAGTATGATCCCTTCCTTACAATTTATTCAGCTCTCAATTTACAATTTACTTCCGTAACCAAAACGTATACATAGATACGACTTCACCAAAAGGTAATTATACTTCAATTTAAGGAAAACCCTTAGGTACACTGGCTTCTAGCCAAGCATTACGCACGATTCAATGGGATAGTAAGTACATAGGAAAGGAAATGCCGAGGCTTACGGCCCGATCCAACATAAAAGTAAACTGTGCACTGCCGAGGGTCGAACGGCCCGAACCATAGATGTATCGTTTAATCCGCCGTGGCGTACGGTCCGCTCCCATGAGAGTGTTGTACATAAATCTAGCCGAGGCGAACGATCCGGTCCCATAAGAGTGTGGTAGGAAGATTTACCCCGCTCACGAATCATATATGCGACGCGGTTACATATGAATTATAGAGTTACCCTGCTTGCGAATCATACCTGCGACTCGGGTACCCGCATATAAATAGGCCCATTCAAGTAGTAAATCCGGAATTTATCAGGGAATATTTAGCCGAATAAGGATACATTCTCTTTTTTACAAAATTAAGAAAATGAAGTTTAACCTACCTAATCATTTACTAATTCAATGAGATTAGACAGTCTTGTATTATCAACAAAGTTGCAAGTACAGCAAGTAAAGCATGCTAGTAGGTCCTAGACTACCCGGACATAAGCATAATAGTAGCTACGCACGGACTCCCTCCATCTCGTGCGTACGTAGACCCCACAAATAGTATCACATATTCAATTGATTCACCTATGGGGACAATTCCCCCTCACAAAGTTAGAAAGGAGACTTACCTCGCTCCGAAATTTCATAACCGGCTTCCAAGCCCTTCCGATGACTCCGATGGATGCACAACGCCCCAAAACTACCAAATAACGGGTAAAGCAATGAAAATTCACTCTAATACTCGTAAAAAATTCAAATTATTTAATTTCTCAACCCCGCTCAATGAATTGACCAAAATGCCCTCAGGCCCACGTGCCCGGATTTCGAAATTTCTTGAAGATAAACTCTACCCATAGCTTTACTAGTTCAAATATACAAATTACTCAAATATTCATGCTCAATTCGTGGCTAAAATCCAAATTACCAAATTTCTAGGTTTTCAAAATTCCCAATTTTCCCATGATTTTTCATGTTTGAATCCATGCATAAACCTTGTATTTAACTTGGAAATGGGTAGAAACAACTTAACTTGTGATCCTTGACGAAATCCCCTCCTTGAAGCTCCTCCAAATCGCCCATACCAAATGAAAATAGGAGGAGAAATGACATAATTCCCGTTTAAAAACATTCTACCCAAGCCTCTTTTCCGCACATGCGGTCTCCTTCTCGCACCTGCGCTTCCGCAGGTGCGCCAACTCTCCCGCACCTGCGGCTTCCCCAGCTCACGCCAAAACTCGCAGCTGCGGCTCCCAATGCCGCACCTGCGGCCTAAGCCTCGCAGGTGCGGTCACACCATATGACATCAACTTCATCCCTCCTTCAAACTCCAAATTTGATCCGTTAAGCACCCGGATTCCACCCGAGGCCCCGGGACCCCGTCCAATTTCACCACCCTGTTCTAAAACATAATGCGGACTTGCTCGAGGCCTCAAATCATATCAAATAACATCGAAACAACGAATCGCACTAAAATTCAAACTTTATGAGCTTTGAAATTTCCAACTTCCACATCCGATGCCGAAGTCTATCAAATCATGTCCGATTGACCCCAAATTTTTGCACGCAAGTCGTATTCGACATTACGGACCTGCTCCAACTTCCAAAATCGCATTCTGATCCCGATATCAAAATTTCCACTTCCGGTTGGATTCTTCAAAAACCTTCAAATTTCTATCTTTAGCTAAATGGCTTGAAAATGACCCCCGGACATCCGAATTCACTTCCGATCGTGCTTCCAACTCCAGAATCACCATACGGAGCTATTCCTAGACTCAGAATCCCAAACGGATATCTATAACACTAAAATGCCTTCCAACCCAAACTCATGAAATTTCTTCTAAAATGCTATCTTCCGCAATATACTCCGAAATTCTCTCGGGTTATCCAAAGCCCGATCCAGACATACGCCCAAGTCCGAAATCATCATACGAACCTGCTGGAACCTTCAGATTCTGATTCCGAGGTTGCTTACTCCAAATTCAAATCTTAGTCGATTTTTCCATCTTAAGGTTTCTGAGATGAGAATTCTCTTTCCAAATCCACCCGAACTTCCCGAATTTCAATTCCGAGCATGCGTACGAGTCATAATACCTGAAACGAAGCTGCTCATGACCTCAAAATACTGAACGGCATGCTAGAGCTGAAAACAACCGGCCGGGTTGTTACATTCTCCCCCACTTAAACATTTGTTCGTCCTTGAACGTGCCAAGAACTGCTCTGGAGTTATCTGAACTCACTGTTTAACACCTCGTGCACCTGCCCGTGCTACTACAACCCAGTTGAGCACATAAGCTCGATCAAATATGAAGATATCCTCCTTTATCCATACAATAAGCTCCAAATTCAGTTACAACACCGGAAATTCTCTGCCAGGCCTATTTCCAATACATAAACACCATGAAAATTACCACACGAGGCACCAGAACACAACTACGTACCTTTAGTGAATCAGTACCATGCACCGCATAATTCCTTATCTAGCCGCCATGACATTCCCTGAAACCTTTAATGCCAAAAACTCTACGAATCCGACGCTCCCAATACACCTTATAATATACATACATACACCCTGCTATAATGCTGACAATACCACCACAACGAAGGAGATGTGTAGATACTTCTAACCAATTGCAGAGTTAACCAAACATTGAATCCATCCTTTTGACTAAGGCCATCACTTCATTACAAAACCAAAAAGGGTAACTGTCCTTTTAATGTATTTCACAAAATCTTATCGCACTGATCCCTGATCCATAAATCTCGTCTCACCCAGTATGAACTGCTCAGTCAACAAATCACTCCCAAACATGACCATCAGTCTCACACGATGCCACAATGTGCCAATAGGCCAAAATTCGAACATGATACATAAGGAAATGACTCCGGAAGGTACTACTCAGCTCCCGCGCAACTAATATGAATCTTCCTTAGAAAATAGGAAGTATAACATAAGAAAAATAAATATAGGGAACCGTACTCATCAGCACACTGTTGCGGCATGCAACCCGATCCGAATAACATACCCGTGGCTGCGTGCCACCCAGTCTCATCATAAAGTTCACATAAGGAGATATACACGGAGCTGAATTTGCTCACTGATACAAATTACTTAATACCGGTCACAAGCACGCTAAGTGCACAATACCATTCTGGGGAGACTAATAGAGCCATATGCTTACAAAACGCAAGCACTAGGGAGGTGCGTCAAATAATCTGAATCTCAAGAGCCACCCTGCTCACATAACCTCATCACCACGCGGAATCTCAACACATAAGGAATTTTCAAGCCGTTTCACAACTCACATGGCACAATCATAATATCATATGAATTTGACGAAGACAGAACTACATCTGATCTTCCAACACCCCTTCTCTGCGGAGCGCTATACTGAAATGAACACATCTGACTCGCATGAAGCCCACAATCTTGTTTAAATCCATTCACACACTTCAAGACGATTTTGCTCACACTGCACTAGGCAGATAACCTTACCCGGGTCCATAATAACCCACTTCGTCTCATAATATGCAAGAAATACCATCATAGCCGGGACAACCACCCCGTAAATCTGCAATAAAGTTGTACTGAACACCTTACAAGCATAAATTCTCAAACAAGCAATATTACATTTCTTCATACTCAGTCTGAATCTTTGATCTATTAAGTGACTACATGTCACACTTATACAATATTCCCGTGGTCACGCTCCCACGACCTTCCACGAGGTAACAAGTCTGCACCTCCATACCACCGACCACACTAATGCTGCAAAACACATCAAGAACCCATGACCAGGGTACAAAGCCTCTTTCACCGAATATCGATCTCAGGTGACACTGAAGATAACACCAGCTTACTCTGAACTTCCAAATCACTTTTTCTTTCCAATCCGAGCTCATGACATCCTTGTTAACACCGAACCGCAATCTCGATTCTTACTCCCAGTTCCACACTGAACTGCACCCAACATGCCGATATGGAATGGCATATGAATTCCATCATACTTCCTGAACCGCTAATAGGGTGAATACTTCATCATATATAAGCCTTTTACTTACCTCTATTCATGAGAACCATGACAACACACAAGTGAATTCTCACAATCACCCAACATGCAAATCCTTAAGTAGCGGTCTATACCACCATGAACCCTCCAGGATCCACCTACCCCTGACAGGCCACAATACTTGAATGCCTCCAAACTGAAATCTATTACGACGGCCGACAAGCCCCTCACACATCTGCACAACCATACACATACTTAATCACATAGAAAGAACTGATCACTACCATAAGTGCACCATTCAACCATGGCTAACCACTATATCTTCTTTCAATCAACTTCAATTGCCTCGGAATATTGGAACTTCCTTCAACTCATAGCAAACTCAACCCTCACTCATGCCGGGTGACCTTGATTCACGAGACCATGTTGCCTAAATCCCGCAACCCGTCTCATACCCTCATGATAATCTTTCTACAACCCGGAGTTTATTTCTCCCACTCCTACAATACTATCCTGCATGCTGAAAATAACATAGAACACTCCAACCATTTTCCTCCCTCGGAAATTACACTGCAAGAGCTCTATTCTTAACCACACTGCTTCCTGAAACCCTCAAACACCGCATTCTCAACCTTCGAATTCACTAGGACTGCTATTGAGAGTCAACTACTCTGACTGGCCCCGAATACAATCAACTCCAAGGCTCTTCCATCACATGAACATCCCCTCAACTAAGTACGTGACTAAGTCGCTACCCTTACCACTCGCCTACGCCTGAAGCATAATTTTTGAATCTTCCCAAACCTAACCCTGATCCGATAGGGCCAGCTTTGCACACATTTAACAAATCCCATGCACGATCACCCTTTTACTCCTCTCCCTTAGCTATAATAACTTGCCAATATGCCGACAATACGCAACCCCCATGAGAAGATAATCTTATCACCCAACCGTAGGCGGTGGGACTCCCCTACTTAGCCCGAAGCTACTCCTTGCACTACTCTAGACCCATGCTTGAATCCCTACTCCTTTGTTAACATAATCTTGCTCAACCAATCCGTCCAATTATTCTGAATTCCTCCGTTAGCCTTCCCTAAATACTCCAATCCTCTAGTATCATTCACACATTCTGCCTCCTACCAAGCAGCCACTAGAATCCCTCGCAGAAACTTGCCAACCACACAACCGCTAACCTATTCACAGGAGATAACCCATAAGTGGAAATCACCAACAGACACCTCCTAACGACGCCGTAGTGCACACTCTTTACCACATCAATACCCCATCCTAAGCCTGTTCTCATTCACACAATTTACCAGTCCGTCCGCTCCTCATAGACATCTATTAAATGCACTACCATATCTTCTAATTCACCACTATGCTGCTGCTCTCCCACTTTGGTTAACCTTATTCCTTAAGCCCTACCTGATTTCCTTTCCTTACGCCTGGACTTTTTAGAAATTTAGCCCCCGTCTGACATTTCTTCACATGTCTTCCTTCATCGTATACTGCCCAATCATTTCCTCAATTCAATATCATCCCCTGTAGCACTTAAACCAGCAGATCCCCACAACTTCAATACTCTCTGATGATCATCTTCCTCGAGCCGCCTTTATTCGAAATGCTTATTCCATACTGAACCACAACACACCACGACCTTTGACAACCGCTTCTTCAATGCTTCTTCACAGTACTCTGACCCCATTCAACTGAACAAACCATAGCACCGACAAACGTAACATATTCTAGTCGATCAATGACGATGATATCACATCACATGTGAATATCCCACCTCACTTGAAAACACCAAGTCTTACCACTTTATCAATCCAAAACCTGACCATTTATAGTCCGAATGCCTTTCCTCTGCCGGAACTAAAATAGTGAAATCTCGAAATCACGCCCTGAGTAGACCTCCCTTCAAACCATTCATCATCCCAACATATGGGCAAGCATTCTACCATCATGCCGACATCGCGCGATAACCAATCGTAATCATCATCACATCCGGAGCATAACCTCAAAGTTCTCAGGATCACAACTACTGGCTGAAACAACATATTACTCTTCCGCAGAGCAACGACAATAGCCTTAACCAACTTTGCTGGGAGAAACATCCCGCACCACATCCATAGTATCATTAAAATTCCTCAAATCCTCAATTCGTAGCAAGAGCTTCGCGACGCGTAAGATTGAGTAGGAAGAAACATAGGCATAGGCCTTAAAGGAATCAAATCGCACGATGAGGGATCAAGAAGGGAAGTACTCCTAACAGCCCTGTAGCCTCTCGAAGATAAGTACAGACGTCTCCGTACCGATCCACAAGACTCTACTAGACTTGCTCATGACTCATGAGACCTAAGGGAACCTAGTGGTCTGATACCATGTTGTCACGACCCAAATTCCATAAGGTTGTGATGGCGCCAGACACCACTGTCAGGCAAGCCAGTCTATTTATTAATAGAAATAAATTCATGTTTCAACATTTGCGAAATCGTTACCTTTCACTTTAATACATAGTAACTAGATAAAATATGTTAAGAAAAAAAACAACAGTCTATTTTCCATTTTAATAAAATACATCCCAGAACCCGGTGTCACAAGTACATGAGCAATTTCTAAGAATTTATACGATTATTACAAAGCTTGTCCGAGATACACATTGGACAAGGAATTCAAAATGAAATACAAATACATATGAGGAAGACTCTGCCGGCTGCGGGTCGTCTCCGGATGATGCAGCCCGTCTAAGTCTCCAAGTCAGCCACTTTGCTGTGAAGGTACCTGTGCAACAAAAATGCACAGTAAATGTAGCATGAGTACGAAAACAACGTGTACTCAGTAAGTATACCGCCTAACCTCAGAGAGGTAGTGACGAGAGGCCGACTTAGACACTTGCTAGAAGTCAATTAATATCAGGTATAATAACAAATTAAATCAATACGAAACAAAGTAAGAGTATATATATAAAACGGGTATAATTACACAGTATGATCCCTTCCTTACAATTTATTCAGCTCTCAATTTACAATTTACTTCCGTAACCAAAACGTATACATAGATACGACTTCACCAAAAGGTAATTATACTTCAATTTAAGGAAAACCCTTAGGTACACTGGCTTCTAGCCAAGCATTACGCACGATTCAATGGGATAGTAAGTACATAGGAAAGGAAATGCCGAGGCTTACGGCCCGATCCAACATAAAAGTAAACTGTGCACTGCCGAGGGTCGAACGGCCCGAACCATAGATGTATCGTTTAATCCGCCGTGGTGTACGATCCGCTCCCATGAGAGTGTTTTACATAAATCCTGCCGAGGCGAACGACCCAATCCCATAAGAGTGTGGTAGGAAGATTTACCCCGCTCGCTTATCATAAATGCGACGCATTTACATATTAATTATAGAGTTACCCCGCTCGTGAATCATACCGGCGACTCGGGTACCCGCATATAAATAGGCCCATTCAAGTAGTAAATCCGGAATTTATCAAGGAATATTTAGCCGAAGAAGGATACATTCTCTTTTTACATGATTAAGAAAATGATGTTTAACCTACCTAATTATTCATTTACTAATTAAATCAGATTAGACAGTCTCGTATTATCAACAAAGTTGCAAGTACAACAAGTAAAACATGCTAGTGGGTCCTAGGCTACCCGGACATAAGCATAATAGTAGCTACGCACGACTCCCGTCACCTTGTGCATACGTAGCCCGCACAAATAGTATCACATATTCAATTGGTTCACCTATGGGGACAATTCCCCGTCACAAAGTTAGAAAGGAGACTTACCTCGCTCTGAAATTCCATAACCGGCTTCCATGCCCTTCCGACGACTACAATAGATGCACAACGCCCCAAAACTAACAAATAACGGATAAAGCAAAGAAAATTCACTCTAATAATCATAAAAAATTCAAACTATATAATTTCTCAACTCCGCTCAATGAATTGACCAAATGCCCTCGGGCCCACGTGCCGGGATTCCGAAATTTCTCGAAGATAAACTCTACCCATAGCTTTACTAGTTCAAATATACAATTTACTCAAATATTCATGCTCAATTCGTGGCTAAAATCAAAATTACCAAATTTCTAGGTTTTTTTCAAAATTCCCAATTTTCCCACAATTTTTCATGTTTGAATCCATGCATAAACCTTGTATTTAATTTGGAAATGGGTAGAAACAACTTACCTTGTGATCCTTGATGAAATACCCTCCTTGAAGCTCCTCCGCACCTGCGCTTTCGCAGGTGCGCCCAAACTCCTGCACCTGTGGCTTCCCCAGCTCCAGCCAAAACTCGCAGCTGCGGCGCCCAAAGCCGCACCTGCGGCCCAAGCCTCGCAGGTGCGGTCACACCAGATGATAGCAACTTCATGCCTCCTTCAGACTCCAAATTTGATCCGTTAACCACCCGGAATCCACCCGAGGCCCCCGAGACCCCGTCCAATTTCACCAACCTATTCTAAAACATAATGCTAATTTGCTCGAGGCCTCAAATCACATCAAACAACATCGAAACAACGAATCGAACTAAAATTCAAACTTTATGAACTTTGAAATTTCCAACTTCCACATCCGATGCCGAAACCTATCAAATCACGTCCGATTGACCCCAAAATTTTGCACGCAAGTCATATTCGACATTACGGACCTGCTCCAACTTCCGGAATCGCATTCCGACTCCAATATCAAAATTTTCACTTCCGGTCAGATTCTTCAAAAACCTTCAAATTTCTATCTTTAGCCAAATGACATCAAAATGACCCCTGGGCATCCGAATTCACTTCCAATCGCGCTCCCAACTCCTGAATCACCATACAGAGCTATTCTAAGACTCGGAATCCCAAAGGAACATCTATAACACTGAAATGCCTTCCAACCCAAACTCATGAAATTTCTTCTAAAATGCTATCTTCCGCATATACGCCGAAACGCTCCCGGGTTATCCAAAGCACGATCCGGACATACGCCCAAGTCCAAAATCATTATACGAACCTTCTAGAACCTTCAGATCCTGATTCTAAGGTCGTTTACTCCAAATTCCAATCTTAGCCGATTCTTCCATCTTAAGGTTTCTGAGATGCGAATTCTCTTTCCAAATCCACCCGAACTTCCCGAATTTCAATTCCAACCATGAGTACGAGTCATAATACTTGAAACGAAGCTGCTCATGACCTCAAACTGCTGAACGACGCGCTAGAGCTCAAAACGACCGCTCGGGTCATTACATGGATGATGGTGAAGCATTCCGCGACAAAGTTTGCCAGTCTAGCAGAAATGAGTGGATGCAGAGCTTCTTTTAAAATGGTTTAAGTCAAAGAGTTTTGACATAGTTGAGAGGTTTACGATTGCATGGGTGTGGTTTGTCCATTCAGTCTTTCTTGCAAGGGATAACATAGCTCGCGTCGATAAGAAATGGATTCGTATAGCTAACAATCTGGAAGTTTTTATGAAATATCCATGGGGAAAGGAGTATTTTGAGCTTACAATTGAGTAATTGAAGAAGGACATGTTGTCAATATACAAATCACATGTGAGCAAGAAGAAAGAAAATAAAATCTCTGGTAAAAAGTCCAAATCGGCTAGTTATGCCCTGTACGGCTTCCCATGGGCATTCATGGTAAGTATTAAAAAAATTCTCAACATTTCTTTGCAATTGTGTACTATTATTTTATTTACTACAGACAGAAATTACTACTTTTTGGTTCGTGAAAAAGTGTAGGAATGGGCATACGAAGCAATTACGCTATTTGGTCGTAGTGCCGAGAAATCAAAGGTCGTACTAATGTCGTTGCTAAGGATGTTGAGATGGCATAGTGAGAAAGTGGCATCTGACCCTGATTGGGATTCCTTTAATCAGACAGTTGATGACCCTGGTGTGGTAAGATAGGGAGTGCAATAACACTTTACCGGTAAATTAGAATTAACCAAAGTACGAGATTATCATAGACCTCGTGTCTATTTTTTTTATATTTCTTGTCTATTGACATCTATCTATACTATATTTCAAGAGGTACACCCTTACCTTATTCCTACCCTAAGTGAGATGGATATGGACTATATGAAGAATTTGGTACCTTACGACGATGAGGTAGTGGATCCTATAATCGACCAGCTAGGGGTTGATTTGGAATAGGTGACTAACATTAAAAATGCACCTAGTGCAGTGATCTTAGAGACTAATGATGAAGTTGACATTGCTGATGATGACCCTTTGGTTGGGAGTATTCCTAGTTCACCACTAGTTGGTGGTTTTTCTGATATTGGTAGAGGAGGGGCATGCATGATGTGTAATGCTCAGTCAAGTGATACAGTTGTGCACGAAGAGTTGAAGGTTGTGAATGAGAAATAAGATAAGGTGTTGAAGATCCTTGAGGAGATGCAAAATCAAAATGAGAGCCATTCTAAAATAGTTGAGTTACCTTGGTACAGGGTTACAAGTTTGCAAAGCAGATTGAGGAATGCTACAATTTCTGCATGCAAGATGAGGAAGCTGAAACTAAACAAGAAGAATAAACCAAAGGTAAACGTACTCAAACCAGTTTCGGAGGAAGATAAGAAATTATTCTATGAATGGTATGACAAGAAGGAGAAGTTTTCCAAAAACTTCTTGACTGATAGCTGTGGGTGGAGGTTTTTTGAGTAGTTGTGTGGTTCTAACCGTCCGTTTAGTTTTTGTAAGTCCCTTAATCACTGTGTGTATTTCATTTTTTTATTAGCTCCATGTTTAACGTATAGTTTTTTATAATATTTAGCATGTAGAGGAACTTTTGGCACTGATGCGTGTATGAAACATAAAACGGCCACGCCTTGATGCCCATTGTTGTTATGGATGTTGCATTATGCAACAAAATGTGCACTGCACAGGATAAGATCAAGGAGGCTGCCAATAAAGAGGGAAAATATTTAGACTCTTATGAGACAGTTGCTACTTGCCAAGACTTATGCCTTACACATCTGATAATATATCCTCAAGGAAGTATGCCAAAACATCGGCTTGCGGAGTGGTGCAAGGCTAAGGTATTGTACTGTGTGTGGAAAATTGATAACATATATTTTGTGCCTGTTGTTTTCCACTTGGAAGAGGGTTTGATTCGAATTTATGATAACAATGTCAGCTTGTATGATGATAGTAAACTAGAAGAACCAGTACAACCCCTCGCACTCATGATGCCTAGGAATTTAATGAAAACTGGATAGTTACAGACTTAGACCAAGATGTGATGGTCCTGGGAGTGTATTATGGATGTTCATCCATTCAGCAAAGGTAAATTAAATGTTTACTACGTTTTACTCATTCTTCTGGTTTCCTTAATAACTAATTGTGTCTTTGATTATTATAGTGAAAGCAGTGAAGCATATGCATTAAAGGTTATTGTATTCCTCCTAACTGATACGCTGTCGGGTCAGCTCAATGACAAGCAAATGGATTTGTTCAGGGAAATATTTCCAGTGGATATCTTCGGGGGAAGGATGGACCCTTCTTAGTTTTATAATTATAATTTAAATTTGTGTTTGTCATGGGACAACTTCATTTTGGGTGAACTTGTAGTAATTTGAGATATTTTCATCTACCTCTATGTAATGAAACTACCTTTTTTCTTATTAACGGTTGATTATGTAATTTTTATTTTCTTAGCATTTCCTTATTGTATAACAATAGGCAGCTAGAGGTTGCTAATAGACAATGTGTTTAGTAATAAATTAGCTGCTTGGTTGCGTAGTAGACACTGGGTCCATCAATAAACTAGATACTTGGTTGAATAATAGATTCAAGTCGCGTCTAATAACTTCATCACATATAACATTGCATCAGGAAGCTATAGGTTATGTCACGCCCCAAAACCCCCTATAGGTCGTGATGGCGCCCAACGCCACCGTTAGGCAAGGCAACGGTGAACTATCAACTTATTTATGCATTTTATTACTTTTGAATCAAGAATCTTATTAGATAGAGAAACTAATGCATTAAAAATCGTAGATACAAACATTTTTGATAATATATAAAGTAAAAGTATGTCAATGTTATGCAAAACCATAAACAAATTATAGGACATCCCAAAACTTGGTGTCTCAAGTGCATGAGCCTCTACTAAAAAATGTAATAATAATACAACAACTGTATGGAAAATAAATTAGACAGGATAAAGTAAATGAATAAGATGAAGACTCTAAGGGCTGCAGTGCGTAGCATAGGAAGCAACTCACCATAAAGTCCTCTCAGCAGCTGCGCCTACGCTCCAGGATGACCACCAAATGAACCTGTCAAATCCTGCATGTTCAGTGCCGAAGTGCAGCGTGAGTACGTAAATCAATGCGTACCCAATATGTATCTAGCCTAAACTCAGATAAATAATGACGAGGGATCGATATCGACACTTACTAGTGGTCTAATGAATAAAATGCAGGAATCATAAGCATCCATGAAATACAACAAGAGTCAATAGAATAAAGAAAATATAGATTAGGAAATTCATTCATAAATATCATCAATTTAAAAATCCCCAAGTACCACATGCTATCTCAACAAATAAGAACCATCAATTAGATATCTGATCTCAAGTCAAAAAGAGAATATTACGTAATTTCTCAGTTCAATCAAAGGGGGGGGGTGTAATCTTGTGGATATTCAGACTCCTAGAAATTTTATGCACGAATTATGCCGAGATCGTTCGGCTTGATCCATATTGTCGTGTACATACATTGCCGAGTTCATACAGCCCGATCCATGGATGCATCTCACATATACATATATTGTCGAGGTGTTCGGCCCGATCCCCAGGAAGAGAAGAAATTTATGGACTTACGAATCGCGATTTACTATGCATGGTCAGAGACGTAACGTAATCATGATATTTACCATCAATCGATTATCGTTCCAAATATCTCACGGAATTGAGATTCGAGTAATTAATGCACTTATAATGCACAGATTCTAGAAAATTTTGAAGACAAAAATTACCCATAATCTACGAACTCAAATATATAATTTATTCCCAATTCCATGTCCAGTTTCGTGGTCAAACTTCAAAATTATCAATTCTAGGTCTTCTGCAAAAAACCCACATTTTCCACTTAAATTCTTAAAATTACAAACCCAAATTCATGTATTTAACTCACAACGAGTAGAAATCACTTACCTAATGTTTGATGATGAAAATGGCACTCCGAAATGGCTCCAAAGTTGGCTCCCATGGAAGAAATGAAATGAAAATGAGCCTAGGGGTTGTTCTTCGCGCTCACAACCTCCCCCCGCGTTCGCAATGAAAATTTTTTCAACAATCATTTCCTAACTCTTTTCAGATAGCCTCTAGTATAATGGTCATAAAGTTTTATACAAAACTCCAAATGGCAAATACATCAAGGGCTACAACTTTCATGTTTTGCACATCTCCCAATTCCTTATGGGTTTCGAGATAGAAGCTTCCAAAGTCAGCCCTATGCAACATCAATTTCTTCTTCGCGATTTCAAAACTCTTTCCAGGAAGCATGTAGTGTATCTATCATAACTTTTTGTAAATAACTCTAAATGCCAAACAGTTTGGTTTTCATAAATCTAGACACAAAGGACTACAACTTTTATTTTTGGATCATCTCCAAAATTCTTATAGATTACAAGATATAAGCTTCTGAAGTCGGGTGACGGAGAACATGATTTCATTCTTCACGAACGCGAAGAACAAATTCCTAGAAGCCAAATACTTATTTGTGAATGCGAGTGACACCTTACAAAAGTGAAGAACAACACCAGACACTAGAAAACCAACATCCAAAGTAGCCCAAAATGATCCGAAACACACTCGAGGCCCCCGGGACCCCAACGAAATATACCAACAAGTCCTAAAATATGATACGATATTAGTCGAGGCCTCAAATCACATCAAACAACATCGAAACTACGAATCAAACCTCGAATCAAACTTATGAGTTTATGAAATTTCCAAATTCTATAGTTTGTGTCGAAACATATCGAATCAATCCGGAATGACCCCATATTTTGCACATGAGTCCTAAATGACATAATGGAATGTTTCCAATTTCCAAAACCAAATTTCGACCTCGATATCAATAAAGTCAATTTTTAGTCAAACTTTCAAAAAATCTTCCATTTTCCAACTTTCGCCAAAATATGTCAAATTATCCTACGGACTTCCAAATCTAAATTCGGACATACGCCTAAGTCCGAAAACACCATACGAATCTATTAACATCATCAAAATCTTATGCCATAGTCGTTTGCTCAAAAGCTAAACTCCGGTCGACTCTTTTCATTTAAGCTTCAAAAATTCGAATTGTTCTTTAAATTTAATCCCGAATCATCCGAAAACCAAACTCGATCACAAATTCAAGTCATAATACACATCAAAAAGATGCTAGGGACCTTAAGTCTCTATACGAGGCGCTAATTCACAAAATGACAAGTCGGGTCGTTACGTTCTCCCCTTTTTAAAGATATGTTTGTCCTGGAACGTGAAGAGAATTATTCTGAGGACTTCAATTTACTGAGTGTATTTACTATACATATATTCGCGGGTTATATTAGGTCACCGAAATCGAGATAAGTCCGACAACACCATATTAGTTGAATACTATCTCTTTTATCCACACTTATAAACTTTAAAACCAATTATTTTCTTACACTCCAAGCATTTTCAAAAGGTCCGATTTTCTTATCAACACATGGTATTAGTCATAACTGACTATAACAAATCGTGCCTACACTCGCACACATCATACTTATGCTCATAACCACATCTCTGATCATAATAGTTTTTAAATTTTGAATTACAGTATCGTCAATTAACCTCATGTTCACTAAAATCCTGTTTCAAACCTTCACCTTACTAACAATCAGACACGAGGCATGAAGACCTCATAATTACTTATCCGAATTAACGAGTCACATTTAACGCCACCAAGGCATTCACCTTGTAGGCTAAAACTCAATAATTACAGCACGAATATGGCTAAATATACAAAAAAACACATAAAAGAATTATCAAATAACCCTAACACGCATGACTCCTTATCAGTACTATAGTACAAATTAAATTTCACATAGGGAGAATTTAAAACACATGAATTTAACCACAAGGATCTCATCCCGATATAATCTGCACCATGACACTCATCTTGGGTTAAGCATATCAAATCACATTAAACCGCGAGGATCCCATCCTCAATTCTGAATCACAAGTACTTTGAATCTTGTGCCAGCTGAAGTTTTCTATTTATTCTTTTTTTTAATAAATTCTGTGAAACTATTTCACCACACATAATTAACCCCCTACCGGTAGGGCATAAAATTCATAATAATTGTAATTAATTATCCCGAAATTATACCAAACCCAATGTAGCAAGTAATAAAAAGTCACCTTTTAAACTCATAGCCCACAATAATGTACAAAACAAAATGATAGACACGGGCTAACACCATCAAGTCTCCCAATAGAGATAAACACATGTGGAGTACAAATTCACAAATCCACCATATAATGAGCATGAAAGGAGTTCTCACCTCATTAATCGGCATTGAATCAAAATAAGAATAGTGCTACTCTTTATTATAAATTAATTCATACTTATAACGACACCATCTGGTGTATCGGCCTTAGACAATTCATAACAATTATACAACAGGCTGGGACTCCCCCTCTTGGGCGCCCTCTACCCGCCTGTCCTCCACCCCTAACTGGCTGTGCATGTGGAGTATTAAGTGGAATAAAGCCTATATCCTGAGTGTTTTGATGAAATTCACTTCTTCCAAGTCTGGGACAATCTCTCATGATGTGTCTGGTATCAACACACTCGTAACAACCCCTTTTAGGTCGCGGTTGCTCGTACTAAGTCTGTGTCGGATAAAATGAATAACCATTTTAAGAACCTCGTGTCGGTGGTGCACTATAAATATTAACTGAAACACTAAGAGTACTCTGAATTGCGGACTGGGCTGACCGACTGCCCAAGCCTCCACCATGATGAGTCATAGCTGTAGAGTAGAATCCACTGAATCGTCCAGAGTTCCGAGACCTTTTGACCTCCTTAGACTCCTTTTCCTCACTTCGAACACGTTCTAACATTCTGGCAATCTCTACTACTTGCTAAAATGGAATGTCAGTCTGCAACTCTCGAGCCATGTTTATTTTAAAATCATAATCGATCCCTTCAATGAATCTAGAGACTTGCTCTCTAACTGTAAGAACCAAAATAGGTGCATGACGGGCTAACTCACTGAACCTGATAGCATATTCTGACAATGTCATTGTACTCTGATGCAACCGTTCAAACTCTATGCGCCACGCATCCCATAGAGTCCGGGGAACAAACTTTTTCAAAAACACTTCATAAAACTGAGCCTAAGTTGGCGGTGTTGCATCGATTGGTTTTCCCTCTTCATAAGCTTTCCACCATCGATACGTCGCTCCTGACAACTGAAATATAGTAAAGGTTAATCCTCTCACTTCCACAATACCGTGCGGAAAATTCGGTGACACTTTTCTAGAAATCCTTAGGCATCCTCGGTAGTTGTGCCACTGAAGGTAGGTGGACTATACCTCTTAAATCTCTCAAGTCTCTTTTGTTCTTCTTCTGATGCATCTGGCCTAACCTCAGGCTGAATCAGACTAACATGATGTACCGGTACTAAACCCGGAACCTGACCAATGTAAACCTGTTGTTCTAGAGCACGGGCTGTA
This sequence comes from Nicotiana undulata, assembly GCA_005239495.1. Taxonomy (NCBI): domain Eukaryota; kingdom Viridiplantae; phylum Streptophyta; class Magnoliopsida; order Solanales; family Solanaceae; genus Nicotiana; species Nicotiana undulata. The sequence goes on from ML291894.1 coordinate 27,117, forward strand.
GGAGTCTGAGCTACTCTCCCGGTCTGTGAAATATTTGATGCAACAGAGATCAATCCTGCTTGAGTCAATGTACCAAACATGTTCGAGAACTGTGCTAAAGTCTCTTGAAGTCCGGGGGTAACAACAAGTGCCTCTGGTGTCTGTCCCCCAACCGGAGCTACTGGTGGCTCCTCAAGTGCTGCACTGACCGATGTTCCAGCTGTGACACGTTCCCTTCCTCAGCCCCCGCCTCTTGCGGCCCTAGTAGTATGCGCGGGTGTCTGCTCAGCTGACCCGGTAGCACGTGCCCTCACCATCTGTGAGAGAAAATAGATACAAAGGCTCAAATTCCAAATTCCATATTCAACAAGTTTCGCACTGCATGGAGTAAAGAAGTTGAAATTTCCTAACAATTATGTAGCCTCTCGAAGATAAGTACAGACGTCTCCGTAGCGATCCGCAAGACTCTACTAAACTCGTTCGTGACTCGTATAACCTATGAGCCTAGAGCTCTGATACCAACTTGTCACGACCCAAAATTCCACTATAGGCGTCGTGATAGAACTTAGTCTCTAAGACTAGGTAAGCCGATTACGATTACATTTCGAGCCATTTTTTTAAAATATAATTTAATACAAGTGTCGAAACAAAGAGCAGAAACAAATATAACAACCTCCCAAGACTAGTAATACTGAGTCACGAACACTAACTGAATACATGCAATGATCTCAAGGATCGAATTTAAAATAATGTTCGAATAAGATATGCGAGTACAATAAAAATGGAAAGGCTCCAAGGGACTGCGACGGCCAAGTAGCCCTACCTTGAATCCTTGCGATCAACACACTAACTTTGTCCGAGTCCAATATCTCCAATACCTGGCTTTGCACAAAAATATACAGAAGTGTAGTATTAGTACACCCCAATTGGTACCCAGTAAGTATCGAGATTAACCTCGGTGGAGTAGTGACGAGGTACAGTCAAGACACTCACTAGTCTAATAACCTGTGCAATATAATATACAAAAATAATAGAAAATAAATGGCAGTTATAAAAACAATAATAAACTAGTGATGTAAACAACAAAGCAGCAAGACACCAAAATTAGTACTCAGACGAATAAGAAACACAAGTACACCCAATTAAAAAGGCCTTCAACATAAATCCTTCACATATAAATCTTTTGAATAAATACTCTCTGAATGTATTTCTGTAAATAAATATCCTTCGAATATAAAACTCTTTCAAATAAATATCTTTCGAATATACTTCTTTCAAATAAATATCTTACGAATATACTTCTTTCAAATAAACATCTTTCAAATATACTTCTTTCAAGTAAATATCTTTTGAATATAGTTCCTTCGAATAAAAGTCACCCTGTGACACATCGTTTCATAATCATAAAACAGGGGTCTGAACCCACTTTCATATATTCATAACACGGGTCTCAACCCACATTCATATTTTCGTAACACGGGTCTCAGCCCACTTTCATATTTCCACGACACCTCGTGCCCATATTTCTGTCAACACCGCATGGACAACTCACGTGGCAATAATAAAAATCATTATATTTTCCCGGCACCTCGTGCTCACATTTCATATCATATCTGCACGGATAGTTCATGTGCCAATAACATAATCCGTCCGGCAATAGACACATGCGCATAATTTCAACATGAATCAGACTATTATCAAGCTACCAAACAACAGGACAAGTTGCACAAGAGATAAAAATAAAAATCAGAAAAAATCACAACATCACATAAACGTTACCAACACAATAGCCCCACATCATCACATAAAAGTTACCAACACAATAATCCCACATCATCAAATATCATCCCCGGCAATAGCCACCCTTATCTCTCCTATAGCCACCCTTATCACTCCTATAATAGCCTCACTTATCCCTCCACCCTGTTGATAAGTTGGTATTTTACCAACTTATCTCCTCTCAATATCTAAACTTTGGTATAATTTTGATGGAAAACTGGGACATTTTCTGAGGTTTATTGGCAATTTTCAGGTATTATATGGTTTGGAGAAGAAATGGAAGAAATCAAGTCAAAATAGACCAAAATGAGAAAGAATGACCGAAGCCAGATGTTCTTCGCGAGTTCAAGGTTTGGTCTGCGATCGTAGAAGTCAAGGAGATGGTGAACCGCAATCGCAGAACTGGTTCACGCGTTCGCGGAGAAGAAATGTTATGCCTTCTCTGAAATGTGCTACGCGATCGCAAGAATGGTCACGTGATCGCAGAACTTAAAGAGTTCATTCAACGCGATCGCAGAGTGTCCTCACGCGATCGCAGAACGTTAAAAGGAGAACTTTCGCGATCACAGATGTTTCTACGCGATCACAGTGAATTAAATCTGGGCGAAAATCTGGGCAGTTTCGACATTTCACAATTCATCCCCAACCCATTCATATACTCGACCTAGCAGCCATCTTTGCATATCTTTTGACATATTTTCAGTTTTGTAAATATATTTTGAGAGAGAAGAACAAGTCCTTGAAGCTAGGGCTTTGCACACACACTTGGGTCTTGAAGATTTCACCATTGTGGTTAAGGATTTCTTACCCATTTATGTTTATTTCTTCATTTCCTTGCTTTGTATTGAATATCTAAGTGTGTAGTATTATTTCCAACACTTGAATCTTGGTTATGGGAATATTCATATTTAAAGTGTGGATTAAATACCTTGTTGTGCTTGTGTATTAAATAATTTTACTATATTTATGAAGTGAGTATTTGTTATTTTAATTATTCTTGTTCTTTAATGTTTCCAAAGGGATTAGCTAACCCTAGGACTCGCCCATTAACTCCGAATTAATTTTGAAAAAGATAATTCGGGGTTGGGAAAGATTAATTAACAAGAACTTGAGGCTTTAACCCTCATTTTATAGATTCTACCTAGGGATAGGATTGAACTACTTGTAGCCAAACCCGGAAGTGTTTAATCTCTTAATTGGGTTAGGAATAATTCAATTAGGATGTCTTGTTAGTCTTTGGAAAAATCTAATTAAGAATTGTTATCCGTGGCTAATTAACATTAACTCACTCATATTTGTAAAATCGTGAAATACATTGGATCGTTACTTGAGTGTAATACCCGATGCCTTCATTCTTGTTGCCATTGATCATTTTACTCACTTTTTTAGATTAGTTTATATTTTCGCATTTAGCTAAAAACAATTATCAAAACCCAAAATCTTATTTGTTTGGCATTGCGCGATAAATGATAACTCTCTAGCATTGCTAATCGCCCTCATATTGTTCTCTGTGGGATTCGACCCAAACCTAGTTGGGTTACTATATTTGACAACGATCGCTTACCCTATTTTAAGGTGTAAATTGAGCGTATCACCTGTCAATATCAATAGCCACCCTGTTACAAACTAAGGGTCCACCAAACTACATAGAAAACCAGGTTCTCTATTAATTCCCACATAACATATGCACACTACAGTAAATAAATGACACAGATAAATTTTACGTGGAAAATTCCCAACTCACGGGATTAAAACCCACGACCTACCCTTGTAGGATTTCAACTTCACTACTGAGAAAACTTTAGATTACAACCTATTGTAACCTAGGAATCAACTCCTTAATCCCTCACTAACTTGTAACAACTCTATTACAAGCCACTTTGTAATAACTCTATTACAAATACTTTACAACTCGACTAACTCTAGCCAAGACACAAACACAAGGGTTTATGATTTACAAAAGGTTTACTACACAGTGCTTCTAACTAAGCTAAGTAGGAATTACAATTAGAGAACTTTGCCAAAGATACAACATAATAAAGGACATGTAATAACTCAACAGGGAACTAGTTCTTTGCTATGTTGTTCCTTGTTCTTGATGCACTTGAGAATCATTTTTCAGATGATTAATCATTGTGTGGAGTGTTTGAGTAAATTCTCTCAGTGTTCAAGTGATGTTTTGTATTTGGTTTAATATTAATATAACATTGATGACATTACTTGAATGATGTAAGCATCTTGGGTACATGATCGTTCCCAATAAAATTGACTGTTGCACTGTGCTTATACTGTTGCGTGTACAAACAATAACTTTATAGCTGTTGGAGAGTTGACTGGTACCATCACCAGGGGAACTGATGTCCATTTATTCCCCTTATTGATTCTTTGACTCCTGAAGCGTTGATTTACAATTCCAACTTAAGTCTTGTTGTTTCCACATACTTGAGAATGTGTATGATGTTCCTTATCCGATTCTTATCATTAAGCTTGTTAGATCATGATAACATATTTTGTAACCCCATGGAAAATTCTCTAGAGGAATGAATTTTAGCTGTAGACTCAAGACTAAGGGCTGTCATTGTTGATTCAGCATGGACAAGACCAACATGTTGGTCTTTATCGGTGTCTTTTTCCATTGGTAGACTGTAGATTTCCTGTTTTTCTTCTTATTCGACTGTATTCGCTTCAACCAGTTTTTCCGGTGAGGCAAAAGGAAAAGTCGTAGCCACAAACTTCTTAGGAGTTGAAGTTTTTCTACTCTGATGAGAACCAGTACTCGGTTGGGTAGGAGAGGAGGTCAATGGAGGTGGTGATTCTGCCTTAGGGTTTCGACTAGTTGGTGTGGAGAGTGTGGGTTCTATGATCGGCGTTTCAATAGGTGAGGGCTAAGTGAGGGTGATACTTGGAACATTTTGAGTTTCCTGGTTTTCAGACATTGTGGGAAGTAGTGAGTCGATGAAGAGGTAGTTTGGCTTAAAGAGAGAAAAGAAAGGGAAATTTTGGATTTTTGATGTCAATAGTAGTGGAAGTGATGGTGAAAGGATGTATTTAAGAGGGATGCGGGACCAGTTAAGAAATGCGACAGTTTGGGTAGTCGAGTCGACGGGTGAGACACTTGGGTTCAAAAATAGGGAAAGAAAAGAAACTGAGTATATGATGACGTGACACCATTTGAACCGTTTAAAATTGTGAATGAGAGTACAGAGAAACTACTAACCTGTGTCAAAGGAACAAGGTTCCCTGACAGATTTTGTAAATGTAAGCTTCATCCTTTGACCAACATACAATGCTTTAGCTTCTTGTTTGCTCATTAATCACCATGCGTATTTGCCTGTAACGGTATAGAAATGAGTTAGACATTACCAGAAAACACTTTTTAGATAAACTACCTGTACATTTCTTTCATAGCCAAGCATCGAGGGACCGAGTTCTCAGCTTTGTTTTATTAGCCCTAGTGCCAAGATATTTCTTTCAAAACTCTCTCCGTTCAGTTCTTTGTTGAATATGTCTGCAATTTGATCTTATGTGCTGCTAAATTTCACACATATGAGCCCCTTTTCAACATTATCTCTGAGAAAGTGGTGACGCACATCAATGTGCTTTGTTCTCTTATGTTGGACTGGATTCTTGGCCATGTTGAGTGCGCTGGTATTATCACACAGCAAGGGACACACATTCAGAGAACACTCCAAAGTATTCCAACTGCTGCTTAATCCATAGTTGTTGAGCACAACAAGATGCCACTACCACATATTCTGCTTGTGCAATGGGGAGGGCCACTGAGTTTTGTTTTCTTTTACCCCATGAAATTAGACATGAACCCAGAAAATGTTCCATTCCAGACGTGCTTTTCCTATCCACCAGATATCCTGCATAATCAGCATCACTATACCCAACTAAATCAAAGTTATCTTCAGAGGGGTAGTAGAGAATCAGGTCATGTGTTCCTATTATATATCTCAGGATTCTCCTGGCAGCCTTCAGATGAGATTCCTTTGGATTAGATTGAAACCTAGCACAGAGTCCCACACTGCAGACAATATATGGTCTGCTTGTTGTGAGATACAGGGGTGGCCCTATGATACCTCTATTCATGGTCTGATTCACAGGGGAACCAGGTTCATCCATGTCTAGACGAGTGGCAGTGGCAATGGGAGTGTTATTGATTTTTTATGCTTCCATGTCAAATCTCTTCAGCGGCTCCTTGATGTACTTTTGCTGACTTATCAAAGTCCCCTTTTGAGATTGCTTCACTTGTAAACCCAAGAAGAAATTCAATTCCCCCATTATGCTCATTTCAAACTCACTTCCCATGAGTTTTGCAAATTCCTCACACAAAGAGTTGAATTTTTCTCCAAAAATAATGTCATCACCATAAACTTGCACAATGAGCAGGTTCCTCCCATGATTCTTCAGAAAAAGGGTGGTGTCAATTTTTCCTCTTGTAAAGTCATTTTCTAGAAGGAATTTTGACAACCTTTCATACCAGGCGCGAGGAGCCTTCTTTAGTCCATATTAAGCCTTGTCAAGTTTAAAGGCAGGCTCAAGATGCATGATTCTAAAATCCAGGAGGTTGCTTGACGAAGACTTCTGTAAGGCCCCGGAAAAATTTCGCTGTGTAATTTAATGTCATGTGGTGCCGGTCGGACTTTTTGGGTTAAAGAATGCACTAAGGTGTTGTCCGTCCCTTCCCCAAGCCCCCACTATGATGAATCTATTTTTTGTGATGGAAAATTTAGGGGCAATGAATTGGAGGAATTTGAGCATGGTAGAAATGGAGAGTTCAAGCTCATGTTGGAGTGCTTACTTGAAGAAAGTAACAATGAACAAAATGCCTTGGAATAACTTTTGGAGACTAGTCTCCAAAATGATTTGGCACTAGAAGGCTACACTCATAAATGGATGCAATGATTGAAGCTTCAAGAGTTCAAAAAGCGTTGGAGGTGAGTGAAAGCCAAGAAATTGACAATTCTTCCTTGGCACTTAAACAAAGCCAAGAAGAACTCTCAAATGCTCAAAATGAGAGGATGATGTTTATGTTGGAGGCCATTCTTGAACATGAGGAAAAGAACAACCTTGATCTTGAGTAATTGAAACATGATGTGGCTCAAAATGATGAATACATCCGTACTTTGGAGGATCAAATGCAAGCATTGGTGGAAACTCATCATGCTTCTCAAGTGGAAAGCGTGGATGGAAATCAAGAAGAGTTCAATTCCGAGGGGGAGAGTGGGTGCTACTTTGAGGAATCAAGCCTTGAACATCCGCCAACCGATTCCATGGGTGTTTTTGATGCCAAAAGAAATATGGAATTTGAGTCCACCGGAGTGATTGAAAATTTGGTTGAATTTGACTCAATTCCGGGGGATAATGAGGATGTCAAAATCCGAAAAAATTTGCAAGTTTGGAGGTTGAAGGCACATTCCAAACATTTTTCAACATTGGAATCGTGTGGTAAAACGAAAGTTGAACTACACGAGTCAATGGAGTGTTGCATGGAGAAAATTTCGTGCCATACATCTTGCAATTTGAAGAACAAAAGAGGCAAAATGACATTCCTCACATACGGGCCAAGAAGTGCAAAATGAAAAAATTAAGGCTTGGCTCGGTCATCTATCTACCACCCCCACCGCCCATGGTCACAAGCTTGATTCCAAGCTAGGTGCCCAGTTCATGTCGTCAAAGTGGCGAGAAAAGCGGTAAAAGTTGATTTGCGTCGTGCCACGATGTTAAATGCGGTGCTTGGTGGGAGGCAACCCATCATTTTCTTTTTAATATTTGTTCATTTTTAAAATTTTCTTTTTTTAGATCATCTTAGAATATTATTTTAAACTAATCTGCCAAGTTTCATATTTTTTGGAGTTGTTTTGACAAGGTCGGGGATACCGGGTGGCCAAACGCAGTACAAAAGAAGCAACAAAAATCACTGGGCAACAATGCCTCAGTATGCGATGCCCATGTCTCCATTCTGCGATCGCAAATGTGCTTCTAATGAAAAATATGCGATCGCGGAATTCACAGTGAAATTGGACCAAATTCTAATGCACCGCGATCGCAGGAGACGACTCGCGATCGCGGAGCTTTGAGAATTTCCATGCTCTACGCGATCGCTTGATCCCACTCGTGATCACAACCCTAGGAGGAATTAACACACTGCGATCGCGGTATTATGTTTGCGATCGCGGGGGAACATGTAAGTTGTAAAAATTAAAACACTGAGATTTCTTTTTACTCGCCCACTTTTTGCTGTAAACTCAGAACAAAAGGAAAACTTTCCCTGCTCCCCCAAGCCCCTGTACCACGCCCAAATCAAGTTGGATTCAATATTCTTTTCATCCTTTGGTCATCACTCTCCAGGTATGTAAATTACCCCCCCCCCCCCCCCCCCCCTTAAAATTTTAGATAATGCGCTCGTGTGTGCTTGCTTGCTGGTTGGATTGGTTGAGTGTGTAAGTCGAATGCATATAAATTTGGGGTGAAAATCATGTTGTAAAGGTCCATAACTGGGTAGAATTAGGAAGCCCACTTTGTGTTTGCTAAAATGCCTGAAAGGCTCTGTAAACAGGCGAAGAAGATGACCTCTGCGATCGCGATTCAATCCCTGCAATCGCGTAGGTCTAATTCCACTGGGCCCCTAAATCACACTTTGCGATCGCAACACTTCTTTTGAGATCGCATAGCTTCCGCAATTAGGCCACGTCAAATTTCTCATCGCGATCGCGAGAACTGGCCTGCGATCGCAGGCTTCACAACCTTTGTTCTTCGCGATCGCAGGCCCTTTTCTGCGATCGCAATTCACTAAACCCCAGGCAGGAAAGCAGTGTACTTGCAAAACTTGGTTCCAAATGCGTTTTACACTGTTTCTTTGGCCTAATCACCCCTAAATACATTGCTTTAAGTGCCCATATAATTGTTTGACATGATTAATATCGTTGTAGGCACTTTACACTTCAAAAATGGACTCGACACCTGTGGAAACTGTTCAAACGCCCGGTGCGCAAGCGCCCGCAGAGGATTACTATGATCCCACCACCTTCTCTTCACTTAGATGCTCTGAGCGTTATGACAAGCAACTATTCTTAGGCATGATTCGGGAACGAGGCATCTTCTTGACTGACCTGGAGAACCGATAGCCTGAGTTCCATGGGAGATTGATAACTAGTGGCTGGATGTGTTTTGCAGCTGATCCTAGGCCAGCCAACCATGAAGTCGTCCGCGAGTTTTATGCTAATGCTTTGGAGGCGGACTTTGCTGATGAGTTGGTATTTACTGTGACGGGCAAAGAAGTAAGGGTAAGTCCTGAGGCGATCAATGCACTCTACCACATGCCCAATGCTGACAACCAAGTTTACAGAAACTGAGCCCAAGAAGCAGGGTTGCAGTGGTACATTGATCATTTGCATGGCGGACAGACACCCGACTGGATTAAAAATCATTCCAGGATAGAGTCGGCAGAGTTTACTGCAGAGGCCAAGACTTGGTTCTCCATCATTTGTGCTCGCATCATGCCGTCCAAAACTGAGACAGAGATAACACTTGAGAAGGCAAGAATAATATGTGCCATCATGGAGGAAATCCCGGTGAATGTCGGGCATATTATTTATGATGAGATGGCAGAGGTGGTAGATGAGCGGTCCAGGAGCCTATTCTTTTCGTCACTGATCACCCAGCTGTGCTAAAATGCTGGGGTGGTGCCAAAGCCCAATGAAAAGGAGCGACACCTGGAGAAAAACATCCATCCGCTGTTGAGGAAAGGAGCTTGAAATGCGCAAAAGAAGCGGAAGATTGATGTGGCAGCCCCCACTTTTGGCCAGTTCCCTGATGCCATTGAGATACCTGATGATCCTGCAGCTGCTCCTGGGACTTCCACAGCTATCATGCCACTGGAGCAGGGGCCGCTTATTCTCAGGTACATTTTTAGACAGGTCTATGGGGTAGATTCACAGGTCCGCCAGCTTGTAGCTGGCCTTCCTTCTGCACCACCCGAGGAGGGCACTTCTTCAGGTTCAGCTAGCCAGGCAAGGTCCCGACTGTAGCCGACCTTGCTAGGGAACAATAGACCATCAAGGCCAAGCTAGGAAAGATCGAGAGGAGGCAGAAGAAGCATAGGGAGTACGAGAAGAAGAAGAGCAAGTTCCTCTCCAAGATCATGAGCACGTTGAGAAAATTCTGTGGTCCGGACGAGGCCGAGGAGGAGGACTTTGAGCTTGCACCTCCCTGTTCTTCCAGTGATGAGTGATACCACTCAGGGAGCACCTCCTTTATTTTTTTATCTTATCTTGTATAATTGCATTGGGGACAATGCAATATCTTCGGTTGGGGGTGGCTCTTATATGATTGTGTGAAACATTGAAATCAACCTCTGTTTTGTTTTTGGCTAATTATGAACTTGTGTAGATTGGTGAATATTTTAATGTATTTATGATAGTTTGTTAAAGTAGCATTTTCTTTCTTTTCATGTTTTTCTTGTTTTGGTTTGTATTTTTGTTTATGTATAGTAGCATTATTCCTTGGTTTTTCTTTCTACCATGGTTCTTTTCCAAGAAAAATGATTTTTGATTGAAGCGGGTGACTTTTCCCTATGATGGATAGCATGACAACTTTCTTAAGGGATTAAGTCTAGTAGTTAGTTTAGGAATTAGGTGTGAATAAATTGGGTTTTGGGATGTAATCTTGCGCCCACAAGCCAACATATGACTTGTTTGGTACCGATATGATTTAAACCTCGGCATGTGAAAATTTTGAGAAAAAGAAAAAGAGAGATAATAAGAATGCTCCTTGTTGTGATTTTTAGATTCTAATTTTGGCTCTTTTATTCACTAAATAGTTTCTTAGGCTATATGTACTTCCTCGAGTTTCATTAGTTCCAATTGGATTTTGGATTGTATTCCATTTAAGTTTCCATGTGCCATGTGTGATGAGTTTTTTTTATTGTGAAGTTCTTTTGTATCACTTGTGGTCTAGAACTTGCCCGGAATGTGCTTCAAGGTGAAATAATAGATTAACTTGGTTTGAAAAATGATGTTAGGCCTTCCTTGAACCATTTTTGTTCCTAAATTTCCTACCCATAAATATTTTCCCTAGTCAACCCTTTGAGCCTTTTTACTTTTTCTTTGGCAACCATGTTACTAGCTTCTTATTGATTTTCTTGTAGAATCATAGCTCCATAAGTAATTTAAAGTGTGAATATAGGCTAAAAGCCTAAGTTTGGGGGTGGAAGTTGAAGAAGTTGTGGTATGGAAGCTTCTTAAAAAGTGAAAAGTGTTGTAAAAAAAAAAGGAATAAAGTTTGAATAAACAAAAAAAAAATATAAAAAAAAAGGGAGAAAAGAGAAGAAAGGATGAAAAATTCTTGAAGGAAGTGGACTTTAATTATTGAAGAAGTGTAGTACTTAGGGAGGTTTGAGTCATTCTTGCGCCATACCTTTACCAAAATAATAAACTACAACCCTTTAAGTCCTAATTGATTTTGAACCAAGTATGTCTAAATTAGTGGAGAAATACATGAAGGGCAAGCCTATGGTACTACTTGTGTGCATTTGAACATCTTTGTGTGAGAGAGAGAGTTGAATCTTCTACTTGACATCCCTTCTATGTTTTGAATTGCAATTTGTGAGTTTGGGATTCTCTCTTAAAGTGTGAGGGCACATGAGACTCGAGTGGTGAATTTAATCCCATTTTCAATTGGGAAGAATGAGCGAAGGAAGAAAATAGTGATAGAGAGGCAAACTTTGAATCTTTATTGTCATGCTTGGTTGTTACGTTCACCAATGTGGTCTTTTGAAAAAATGAAAGAAAATGTGCAAAAAGATAGTGACTCCTATGCCTTGGATTAATTGTTGGTACCAACCAAAGTCATTAGTTTGATCTTGAATTGACCTTTTTGACTTGGAATAATTCTTGACTTACCGTAGTGCCTAAATGATCTTATCCTTGTTAGATGTTCTTTGTTTTTGAATTGCTTGAGGACAAGCAATGGTTTAAGTTTGGGGGTTTGATAAGTTGGTATTTTACCGACTTATCTCCTCTCAATATCTAGACTTTGGTATAATTTTGATAGCAAACTAGGACATTTTCAAAGGTTTATTGGCAATTTTCAGGTATTATATGGTTTGGAGAAGAAATGGAAGAAATCAAGTCAAAATAGACCAAAATGAGAAAAAATGACCGAAGCCAGATGTTCTTCGCGATCACAAGGTTTGGTCTGCGATCGCAGAAGTCAAGGAAATGGTGAACCGCGATCGCAGAACTGGTTCACGCGTTCGCGGAGAAGAAATGTTATGCCTGCTCTGAAGTGTGCTACGCGATCGCAAGAATGGTCACGTGATCGCAGAAGTTAAAGAGTTCATTCTACGTGATCGCAGAGTGTCCTCACGCGATCGCAGAATGTTAAAAGGAGAATCTTCGCGATCTCAGATGTTTCTACGCGATCGCGGTGAATTAAATCTGGGCGAAAATCTGGGCAGTTTCGACATTTCACAATTCATCCCCGACCCATTCATATACTCGACCTAGCAGCCATCTTGGCATATCTTTTGACATATTTTCAGTTTTGTAAATATATTTTTGAGAGAGAAGAACAAGTCCTTGAAGCTAGGGCTTTGCACAGACACTTGGGTCTTGAAGATTTCACCATTGTGGTTAAGGATTTCTTACCCATTTATGTTTATTTCTTCATTTTCTTGCTTTGTATTGATTATCTAAGTGTGTAGTATTATTTCTAACACATGAATCTTGGTTATGGGAATATTCATATTTAAAGTGTGGATTAAATACCTTGTTGTGCTTGTGTAATAAATAATTTTACTATATTTATGAAGTGAGTATTTGTTATTTTAATTATTCTTGTTCTTTAATGTTTCAAAAGGGATTAGCTAACCCTAGGACTCGCCCATTAACTCTGAATTAATTTTGGAAAAGATAATTCGGGGTTGGGAAAGATTAATTAACAAGAACTTGAGGCTTTAACCCTCATTTTATAGATTCTACCTAGGGATATGATTGAACTACTTGTAGCCAAACCCGGAAGTGTTTAATCTCTTAATTGGGTTAGGAATAATTCAATTAGGATGTCTTGTTAGTCTTTGGTAAAATCTAATTAAGAATTATTATCCGTGGCTAATTAACATTAACTCACTCATATTTGTAAAATCGTGAAATACATTGGATCGTTACTTGAGTGTAATACCCGATGCCTTCATTCTTGTCGCCATTGATCATTTTACTTGCTTTTTTAGATTAGTTTATATTTTCGCATTTAGCTATAAACAATTATCAAAACCCAAAATCTTATTTGTTCGGTATTGCGCGATAAGTGATAACTCTCTAGCATTCCTAATCGCCCTCATATTGTTCTCTGTGGGATTCGACCCCAACCTAGTTAGGTTACTATATTTGACAATGATCGCTTACCCAATTTTAAGGTGTAAATTGAGCGTATCACCTGTCAATATCAATAGCCACCCTGTTACAAACTAAGGGTCCACCAAACTACATAGAGAACTAGGTTCTATATTAATTCCCACATAACATATGCACACTACAGTAAATAAATGACATAGATAAATTTTACGTGGAAAATTCCCAATTCACGGGATTAAAACCCACGACCTACCCTTGTAGGATTTCAACTTCACTACTGAGCAAACTTTAGATTAAAACCTATTGTAACCTAGGAATCAACTCCTTAATCCCTCTCTAACTTGTAACAACTCTATTACAAGCCACTTTGTAATAACTCTATTACAATACTTTACAACTCGACTAACTCTAGCCAAGACACAAACACAAGGGTTTATGATTTACAAAAGTTTTCTACACAATGCTTCTAACTAAGCTAAGTAGGAATTACAAGTAGAGAACTTTGCCAAAGATACAACACAATAAAGGACATGTAATAACTCAACAGGGAACTAGTTCGTTGCTATGTTGTTCCTTGTTCTTGATGCACTTGAGAATCATTTTTCAGATGATTAATCACTGTGTGGAGTGTTTGAGTACATTCTCTCAGTGTTCAAGTGATGTTTTGTATTTGGTTTAATATTAATATAACATTGATGACATCACTTGAATGATGTAAGCATCTTGGGTACATGATCGTTCCCAATAAAGTTGACTGTTGCACTGTGCTTGTACTGTTGCGTGTACAGACAATAACTTTATAGCTGTTGGAGAGTTGACTGGTACCATCACCAGGGGAACTAATGTCCATTTATTCCCCTTATTGATTCTTTGACTCCTGAAGCGTTGATTTACAATTCCAACTTAGGTCTTGTTGTTTCCACATACTTGAGAATGTGTATGATGTTCCTTATCCGATTCTTATCATTAAGCTTGTTAGATCATGATAACATATTTTGTAACCCCATGGAAAATTCTGTAGAAGAAGGTATTTTAGCTGTAGACTCAAGACTAAGGGCTGTCATTGTTGATTCAGCATGGACAAGACCAACATGTTGGTCTTTATCAGTGTCTTTTTCCATTGGTAGACTGTAGATTTCCTGTTTTTCTTCTTATTCGACTGTATCCGCTTCAACCAATTTTTTCGGTGAGGCAAAAGGAAAATTCGTAGCCACAAACTTCTTAGGAGTTGAAGTTTTTCTACTCTGATGAGAACCAATACTCGGTTGGGTAGGAGAGGAGGTCAAGGGAGGTGGTGATTCTGCCTTAGGGTTTGGACTTGTTGGTGTGGAGAGTGTGGGTTCTATGATCGACGTTTCAATAGGTGAGGGCTAGGTGAGGGTGATACTTGGAACATTTTGAGTTTCCTGGTGTTCAGACATTGTGGGAAGTAGTGAGTCGATGAAGAGGTAGTTTTGGCTTAAAGAGAGAAAAGAAAGGGTTTTGGATTTTTGATGTCAATAGTAGTGGAAGTGATGGTGAAAGGATGTATTTAAGAGGGATGAGGGACCAGTTAAGAAATGAGACAGTTTGGGTAGTCGGGTCGACGGGTGAGACACTTGGGTTCAAAAATAGGGAAAGAAAAGAAACTGACTATATGATGACGTGACACCATTTGAACCGTTTAAAATTATGAATGAGAGTACAGAGAAACTACTAACCTGTGTCAAAGGAACAAGGTTCCCTGACAGATTTTGTAAATGTAAGCTTCATCCTTTGACCAACATACAATGCTTTAGCTTCTTGTTTGCTCTGTAATCATCATGCGTATTTACCTGTAACTGTATAGAAATGAGTTTGACATTGCCAGAAAACACTTTTTAGATAAACTACCTGTACATTTCTTTCATAGCCAAGCATCGAGGGACCGAGGTCTCAGCTTGGTTTTATCAGCCTTAGTGCCATGAGATTTCTTTCAAAATGCTCTCCGTTCAGTGCTTTGTTGAATATGTCTGCAATTTGATCTTATGTGCTGCTAAATTTCACACATATGAGCCCCTTTTCAACATTATCTCTGAGAAAGTGGTGACGCACATCAATGTGCTTTGTTCTCATATGTTGGACTGGATTCTTGGCCATGTTGAGTGCGCTGGTATTATCACACAGCAAGGGACACACAATCAGAGAACACTCCAAAGTATTCCAACTGCTGCTTAATCCATAGTTGTTGAGCAAAACAAGATGCAACTGCCACATATTCTGCTTGTGCAATGGAGAGGGCCACTGAGTTTTGTTTTCTTTTACCCATGAAATTAGACATGAACCTAGAAAATGTTCCATTCCAGACGTGCTTTTCCTATCCACCAGATACCCTGCATAATCAACATCACTATACCCAACTAAATCAAAGTTATCTTCAGAGGGGTAGTAGAGAATCAGGTCATGTGTTCCTTTGATATATCTCAGGATTCTCTTGGCAGCCTTCAGATTAGATTCCTTTGGATTAGATTGAAACCTAGCACAGAGTCCCACACTGCAGACAATATCTGGTCTGCTTGTTGTGAGATACAGGGGTGGCCCTATGATACCTCTATTCATGGTCTGATTCACAGGGGAACCAGGTTCATCCATGTCTAGACGAGTGGCATTGGCAATGGGAGTGTTAATGATTTTTATCCTTCCATGTCAAATCTCTTAGCGGCTCCTTGATGTACTTCTGCTGACTTATCAAAGTCCCTTTTTGAGATTGCTTCACTTGTAAACCCAAGAAGAAATTCAATTCCCCCATCATGGTCATTTCAAACTCACTTCCCATGAGTTTTGCAAATTCCTCACACAAAGAGTTGACTGTTTCTCCAAAAATAATGTCATCACCATAAACTTGCACAATGAGCAGGTTCCTCCCATGCTTCTTCAGAAAAAAAGGTGGTGTCAATTTTTCCTCTTGTAAAGTCATTTTCTAGAAGAAATTTTACCAACCTTTCATACCAGCCGCGAGGAGCCTTCTTTAGTCCATATTAAGCCTTGTCAAGTTTAAAGGCAGGCTCAAGATGCATGATTCTAAAATCCAGGAGGTTGCTTGACGAAGACTTCTGTAAGGCCCCAGAAAAATTTCGCTGTGTAATTTAATGTCATGTGGTGCCAGTCGGACTTTTTGGGTTAAAGAATGCACTAAGGTGTTGAGGAATATTTTTGGCCGAAGAATACAATTTTGTGGTCTGGTTTGAGACAGCATAATAAATATGTTGGCCGCACAAGTGCAGCAGAGTGAAGCAAAAGTTGAGCTAAGTTGAAGACTATTACATGGCGCACTAGTTCCGCGGACCGCAGACCTGCCGCTTACCCAACACGAAACATCCCACTTCTAAGCATCAATTGTGCGAACACTTTGCGGGCCACATAATCATTATGCAGTCGCATATTCTACCGTAGATCAGATTTAGAGGGTCCATTTTTCTATTTTTATAATCCGACCCATTTCGATAAATAACATTTGGGGCGATATTCTGATGATTTTAAAGAGAGGTAAGAGAAATTATATATATATATATATATATATATATATATATAT
>ML291895.1:0-10504 GCA_005239495.1 Nicotiana undulata
ATATATATATATATATATATTTACTGATTTTTAAAGAAAAACAAAGATTTGAAAACTTACTGTTTTATATTACTGTTTTTCATATTTTGGCATTACTTTTATTTAAAATTAAAGTTTGAAAATTTGGAAACTTATTTGAGGATTAGTTATGGCTGAGGCCTGGAAAAGGCGGCTGAGTTATTTCATTGTTGTTGCAGTACTTAATTATTTGTTTAGATTTCGTTCTTGCTTTATATTTATGGTCTCAGTTATATTTTCTTGTTCATGTAGAATTATTTTATTGCATTATTGTATATATTATTGTCACAGGTTATATGTTGTTAATGCCCCGACGTAGCCTCGTCACTACTTCGTCGAGGTTAGGCTCGGCACTTACTCAGTACATGGGGTCGGTTGTACTGATACTAAGCTCTGCACTCTTTTGTGTAGATCCAGGTATCGACCAACAATAGAGATATTTAAAGCAGCTATTCATTTATTAGGAGACACGAGGTATATCTGCCGGCGTTCGCAGATCCCGAGAGTCTTCTCCTAATTTTATAAAACTACTTTATTATATTTAGAACAATTACACTATTTCTTTCAGCCCATTATTTGTAGTATTCTTTAGTAGTTCGTGAATCGTGACACCAGACCCTGGGGGTAGCTCTAGAGTTACTTATATAATTAGTTCGTGGCTCGGTTTATTTAAGTGTTTATTATTTTATGTTTGGAATTATTCATTGAAAGTCAGTAGCTTAAGTTTATTTTATAATTGTTTGTTATGTTTAAATGTAACTAGCTAATCGAACTTTAACATTGGCTTGCCTAGCAAGTGTGGTGTTAGGCGCCATCACGATCCCTAAGGTTGGGAATTTGGGCCGTGACAATAATAGTAAGCTCTCCATCTGAGCTGGTTCTGTTTCTTTCTGGATTGCATAATTCTTGCATTATATAATATGCTTTGCATGGATGATTCTTTTCCCATCGAAATTTATTATTCGAGATGCATGTATGTATATAAATATTGAATGCAGTCTGAATTTTATCATTCAGTGTTTTGACTTATTATGATCTATTTAATGTTCTATCTCAACTCCACTATGACTTTATGCAATTTGTCGAATTAATTGTTAAAATTTTCTTTTGAAAGTGATAAGACATTAATTTTAAGGATGCAATATTTGTACCTTTTGTTAGAAGGAATTTAATTCTGGTTTCTGAGTAAAATAAGAGATGGATATTTGTTTTAAGTTTCGAATAACTCTTGAGTTATTGGGCTTGATAAACATTTTATCTGTTGTGGTACATGAATGCATGACCTTATTATTGTATATCAATGTCTCTCCTGAACAGAACAATATTAGTCTATCTCATAAGAGAATATGTTCTTCATAACTGAGTAAAACTTATATGTGCACCTTTGTATAAGTCATATTAATCTGGATAAGATATCAAGTTGGTCAAGGATGGACCTTAAAAGTTCATTGGAAGTAGAGGCACTACCAACTTGTGGATCCTGTTTGGAAGGAAATTTGACTAAAGGATGTTTCCCTTCAAAAGAAATTAAAGCTAGTGATAAGCTGGAATATTGAATCCCTTATGATTTGTATGGTTAAATGAACATACCCGTAAGAGATATTAATATATTTATTTGATGCACCGTAAGTCTTAATGATTTGAGTAATTCAAGGGTTTTAAGACTTGGAACGGAGAAGTACCAAGAAAATATATTAAGTTACTGCAATTTGATTGTAGTGGCGAGCACCTCTCTAAAGAGTTTTTTGGTTACTTATCATAATAGGGAATTACATCTCAATTGACTACACCGTAAACTCCATAATAGAGTGATGTAGTAGAAAGAAGAAATAATCTTTTTTTTGGGACATGGATAGATTAATGATGTGTTATTCAGATTTGCCTTATTTGTTTTTGGAATATTTCCTAGAAACTGCAAATTACATTCTGAATTAGTCCCTTCAAAGTACCTAGGACATCTATAGAACTGTGGACTGAATGTAATCTCAGTCTGTGGCATGTTCGGATATAGAATTATCCCGCATATGTGTTGAAAGGGAAAGCGAATATGTAAGTTGGAACTAAGAATGGATAGGTGCATGTTTATTGAATATCCAAGAAAATGAATGGAGTTTTATTTTATTGTCCTAAAGAAAATAAGGCAATTGTTAAAACAAATGCATTTTTCTAGATATGGACTGTTTAATAAACCATGTTCCTAGAAGTAAATTATTTTACAGGAACTGGGCAAAGAAATAACTAGATGTTCAAGAACATCAAAATCCACATGTCCGGATTGACGTTCCATTGCATTTAAGTAGTGGGAGAACGTTAAATACATGCTTTTATCGAGTGGGAGTGATGTTTTAACAGCGAACACTATAGTATTTCAATGTCGTAAGGTAATGAAGGTAATATTAGTAGTACTTCGTCGTAGTGGGAGAATACTAAGGAAAATTATAGTTTGGTGTACACTCTTGGGATAGTTTCAGTAACAGGATCCCTGAAGAGTTTAATACCAAACTAGATAATTACGACAAAGCACTACTAGACAAAGATTGCATCAAAAATAACTTGGCAAGATTCTTTAACAAAATCTTATTTTGTGGAGACTTTTAACAATTATGTAAAAAGAATACCTGAGAAAGTTGTAGATGCATGGTTACAAGTCTAAGTGGGAGATTATTGGAGCATATACTATTAAACATGCGTTTAGATATAGTATATTCTAATAATTGTCATGGTTAAAAGTCTAAGTGGGAGATTATTAGGATATATACTATTAACCATGAGTTTGGTTTGGATATAGTATTTATTATGGAACAATTATTTATTCAATTTTAATAAGGTTTTAAATAGATCATATATTAGTCTGTGTCCTTTGCTTATATAGTAGATGATTTAGCGTATATAGTTTAGATTAGACACAAAAGATTAGATCATCGGTTCTTATAAGTATAAAGTTTGAGTTCACAATCTAATGATGGAATTGGACAAACCATCATGGATGATTGTAGCACAAGATTAAATATAATTTATCTTGATTATGGGAATGATTTAATTCCAACTTCTTGTGCTAGTGCATTTTGTATGTATTGAACGGACCAAGTAGAGATAAGTATTTTATACTGACTTAATAAAATAAACTCTCTAGCCATTAAATGTACTTATACTCTTAATCTTGATATAATTATTATTAGTTGTGTATATTATTATTGTTTTGATTTATTAAAAGGCGAGATTCTTTCGTGGGTCAATATGCCTGGTAAATTGGATAATAATAATGTACATTGGCAAAGTAATAGTTAGTTGATGGAATCCATCTCTCGGTTTAGAGATTGATGATATGAAAGCTTATAAGTTTTCATGTGTAAACTCGGCCGGTGGATTTTGTATCCGACACATGAAATAAGTTAAGCGAAAGTCTAAAGGAAACAATCAATAAATTAAATCGTCAGTAATTTAATTTAATGATTAGTATTGAATCTTAACATGGGGAGTTAAATAAGATTTAATAGATGAATTTCGAAATTGAATAAGGAGTGCAATTACGAATTTTTAGTGGAATAATTCGTAATTAATTATGGTGGATATTAATTTCAAAAATTACAAATTAATTCCATAATTGGAAGCCTTGTTAATTAAATTCTGTGGTCCCTATTGTGCCTAAATAATAAGAAATAAAGGAATCCTTTTTCTAGTGGAAAAGAAAACCCAACAAGTTATGGAAAAAGGTTTTAACCCTTAAAACTTGTGCTATAAATACATAAGGTTTTCCCCTTAGAGAAGGTTAGACTTGGTGGCCGAAATTTTCAGCCACAGTGGCCGAAATTTTCAGCATATTTTCATAGAAATTTCGCCCACACAAAATTGCTATTTTCGGGTATTATTTGGGTAACACAGTAGAAGACCGTGGAACGTTCGAGCATCACGGTTGTGCGGGTAGTGGAGATTCCATTGAGAAGTTATGGAATTGAAGGCTCACGCGAAAGAAGAGATATGTTCACGCTTCAAGAGGTAATCCGTAAAACCCTGTTTATGCTAGTTGTCTAGATTACATGTGATTTTGATACTGGGATTGCTTCTGTTGCATATAATAATCCATCAATCATTACTTTAAATATAATGTTTCTTTTGATTTTTACTTAAATTTTATCATACCGTATCATTAGATTCATCCTTACATAACAACGAAGAGTGCCGCTATATGGAATGACGGATTTTGTGTGGTGGTATCGTTATCTTTAATTACTTTCTCTCATCTTGCCCTTCATTACTATTATTATATATATTTATGTCACGACCCGAAATCCCACCCTTCAGGCCGTGACTGCGTCTAACGTTGAACCCGCTAGACAAGCCAACATATCCAGGTAGTTCCAACATATTCAACCCAAGTTAACAATAGTAGAGTTAATACCTTTCAAAACTGAACAGAATAACAAAGCACCTTAAAATCCTTAACAACGGAAATGTAATAGAAATTCAAAAATGCAAAGTGAAATAATAAAATACATAACGTCGCATAAGCCCAAAATCGGGGTGTCACAACTCACGAGCTATCTAAACAGAGTGCTAAATACAGAGTCTGAAAAGAAATACATAATTGTCTTTGGAGCTACAGAAGAAATAAGACAATAGGAGAACTAATGAACAGGAGAGACTCCAAGGTCCACGAACGCCAGCGGTATACCTTGAAACTCGGTGTGTACTGAAGGTGACTCCCTCAGAGCGGTCCACTGGGTCCGGAAGCGGGATCTGCACAACATTGAGAAGTTCAGTGTAGTATCAGTACAACCGACCCCGTGTACTGAGTAAGTGCCGAGTCTAACCTCGGCCGAAGTAGTGACGAGGCTAGACTTGGCAATAGCGATAACCTGTCCTATTCTACCGCAGGTAACAGGGATGATACAAGGCAGAGATAAACAGACAAGTAAAAGATACGGGAGCAGTAAAGGGGAACAAGTGAAATGAAGCAGTTCAATTGATATATAGAAGTAAACAAGGGAGGCAATTTAACACAATAGCTAACGAAACAAGTATAAATACCAGAAATGTAAATAATGGCACGGCATCACCCTTCGTGCTTTTACTCTCTTCCTCACAATGCGATGTATAATGTGAAATAATATGAATCATGGCACGGCATCACCCTTCGTGCTTTTACTCTCTTCCTCACAATGCAATGTACAATGTAAGGCAATATAAATCATGACACGGCATTAACATTCGTGCTTATAATCAATGTGAATCATGGCACGACATCACCCTTCGTGCTTTACACTCTTCCTCACTATGCAATGTAATCAAATATCATGGAACGGAATCACCCCTCGTGATTTACACTCTTCCTCACCAAACAATGGAAGATATAATGGAAAGGAGTACATCATAGTGAAAATATACAGTTCAAATCACCCGGCAAGGGGAAAAACATCAATTAATAACTCAATAAATTCCCGACAAGGGTCTCAGCTATAGACAATCACCTCAATTTTATACTCTATACTTGGATTATCAATCGTATCAACACTTCTCAAGCTCAACAGCCAATACTTTCAACAAGAATAAATTACCAAGTAGAGACAATCTCATAATATGATAAACATGGAAGAAATACTGTAATTTCTATCAAAATAGACTCAGGGGCATGCTTGACACACATTGCATAGGTACTCGTCACCTCACCTATGCAATGAACATGATAATAACTTAGCACATAGAAAATAACACCTATTCCCTCACCAAAGTTAGGCAAGACACTTACCTCGGGTCCACAATATAGCAATCAACCCTCTAAGACCGCCTTTCCTTTATAATCCGACTCCGAAACAATGATATCTAGGCATAATTAATTCGATCATATCAATAAAGACTCAATAACACAATCCCATAGCCTAGATATGCAATTCCTAGCATTCTTCCAAAAATACCAAAATTCGACCCCGGGCCTGCTTGGTCCAATCACGAGGCTCGGACCAAAACCCGATCACCCATAACCCCACGAGTTCAAATATATGATTTGTTTTAAGATCCGACCCCAAATTGAGGCTGAATCACCCAAAATCCCATAAGCCCTAACTCTACCCAAAACCCCTTATTTCTACGTTGATTTTAGGATTTTAGGCCTAGATTCTAGTGATAGTTGATGATAATGGAAGAAAAATAGAGTTAGAATTGATTACCTAGGAGGATATAGTGATGAAGCTCTTCAAAATGGCTAAGGGGACTGTGGAGAGGAAGGAGAGGGTGCAAAATATGGAATTCCCGTAATGAGCATTATGTTTTTGACTTAAGGAAATAACTGGGCGATTTTGTTCTCTGCGATCGCGAAAGAAGGGCTGCGATCGCAGAGCTATAGGAATCCCTACTATGCGACCGCAAACAGAAGGCTGCGATCGCGGAAGGTCAACTCCACAGACCTCTGCGATCGCGGAGGCAATGATGCGACCGCAGAGAAGAACTACCTAGCCCCCACCCAGTCACCCTGCTACACTACGCGATCGCGAAGAAGGAATGCGATCGCAGAACATCTGGACTCCCTACACTGCGATCGCGGACCCATCCATGCGATCGCAGAGGACAACAGACCCGTCCCCTACTCTCAACTCTATGCCATCGCAGCTCCACCTATGCGATCGCATAGACTAAGCTACCAGACACCAGAAAATCAACCAAAACACCATATTTTTGACTCATTTACACCCCCCGTTAGCTACCTGAAACTCACCCGAGCCCTCGAGGCTCAAAACCAAAAACACACACGACTCCCAAACCATCCTACGGTCTTATCCCAACATTTAAATCACCAAAACATCATCAAAATAAAGGAATTAAACCTCAAAACTCATAAAATTTCCTCAAAATTTCATAAGGCTTAATTATTCCAATTTTGATCCGAAACACGTCATTTCAAGTCCGTTTTACACCAAATTTCACAGATAAGTCACATAACATATATTAACCTGTTCCGGGCTCTGGAATCATAATACGGGTCCGGTAACACGGTTTTCACATCAAAGTTCATTTTCAAAAACCTTTATTATTTTCAGAAAATAATTTTCTTTAAAAATTTATTTCTCGGGCTTGGGACCTCGAAATTCGATTCCGGGCATACGCCCAAGTCCCATATTTTCCTATGGATCCTCCGGGACCGTCAAATCACGGGTACGGGTCCGTTTACCAAAAATGTTGACCATAGTCAACTTTATTCATTTAATTATTATAAAATTTCATTTTTATCAAATTTCAACGTAAAGACTTCCCGGCTACACGCCCGGGCTGCGCACGCATATGGAGCTGAGATTAACGGAGGCTTTCGGGGCCTCGGAACACGGATTTAGCTAGAATTACTTAGGATGACCTTTTGGGTCATCACAATTTAATTCCTTACCCTTTTTTATATAATAATTCTACCCCGTATCCTATTTTTTCCTCGTAATTACGTTGTAGTTTTATTCTTCATATTGTTAGTTTATGGCATCATGAAACGACGACAAACGATAGAATCTATCCAAACGTTATATTCATCAAATAATACAATGCATACAATACAGTACAATACAATACGATATATTATAAAACGATATGTAACAACAATCCAGTATGCCTTCAATTTCACTATGCATTTATGTCTTATCATTACTTACATATAAGATTTTAATTTTATTAATCACTATCCCATCTTCTATATGATACTATCCTCCTGTCATCAAAAATAGAATTAATATTTATGAATTCTAAATCAGTGGATACTGAATGCTATTTCATTTACTAATTTTTGTGTGACAATTAGTTCGAGTCAAATGTGTGTGTCTATGCATATTAGTAAATCTTGAAATTTGATTATTCGTGTGTTTAGTTAACCTATCAATGAACTTTTCCCATTTTAGCGGCTCATACTTAATGGTATCGGCGGCTTTTGATTTGGAAGACAAGTGTGTGTAAGACCTCACACACACACACACAAACACACACACACACACATATATATATAACCTAAGTATTATTATTAGCCGACGTTGACTAAGAAACATTAATTGTAGGAGGTGGATATGCATGCATGCAAAAGCTCCCGTGTGAAACATATGGGCAACCTCATTTAACCAAACCTTTTTATATTAACATGTGCTTAATTATCCAGTATGGAACATTCATGAATGTTGAATACTTGTACGTAGTTGTATTTAATTTATACTTTTTCCCTTATAAAAAGAATAAACCTATTACTATTTGAGAAGTCAAAAATTATATTTATAGTAGTTTTTACGTAATTTATAACTATATAAATTTTATTTCAGTTTTTAAAGATTTAAAGAATCTATGTCTAAATTCACACTAAAAATTAGTTAATTTGATCCTAATACCCCGAAAAGGTTAAACAAATTGAAACAAAAAGATTATATAATTGTTTTACGTTATCAATTTAATTTATAACTTGTTTTAGTTATATGGTTTGATTGCCTGCTTTATTTTCTAGGCAATTAGTTCTAGACTTATTATGATTGCTTTTATCAATAGTTATTCTTTAGATGATGCAATAGTTTGTAAAATATATTTGTTCTATCAAGATATAGAAGTTAAACTTCACTATAACTCTAATTAAAGTGATTCCTTAAAGAAGAATGCAAAGATGAGGATAAAATAGAATAATTTTCTTTCAAAGGTTTATCTCTCTCGATCCAAAGGAAGATTATAAGGTCAAACTGTTCATGTATGGTTAGGCAAGTCAATGTAGTGGATGAGACGACTAGAAACACTTTTTCTTTTTTTCCTCATCTGTTTTCCTTTTATTTAATAATGGACACCTTCATTTACACGGCAAATTAGATAAAAACTTATAATCTGAAGGAACTTTCCGTTGTTATCGCTCAGTCTGCACTTAAATTAATAAACAAGAATTCTCGTAAGCAATGTTAACATTTAAAGAAATAAACCTATGGATAAATTATTGTAATGATAAGTAACGTTATTTTTCATTTTTTTACCCATATTTTTTTGCTTATTGTTTATACAAATGTATTTAATAAAAAATTTCGACTAACGGCTATGGCAACGGCGAAAATATGTTGGCCCGAGAGTTGTCAACTGAACACTGAACACTCTTCGTCGAAATTTTTACGTATAAGGTAAAATATTATGTACCTGTTATGATTATAAAAATAAACTTTGGATACCCCTGCATAGCCCATTGGCAAAGGGCGTTCATAATTTAAACATTCTTGTTGAATTTCCTGGCTTCGCCACTGTACTGTGGGGACATAGGGCAGAGAGATCGAAAAATTTCCACATTTACGAGTGGCTGCGCAACTAATGAAGATCAAAGCAAGAATGCAAAAGTAACAGGATTATTAGAAATGAATTTGACTAATCACCGAGGGAAAAGGGATGGTAAAAAAGAAATTTACTTTTGTTATTCAGCTAAAAGAATATGAGTATCATTTACTGCAAAAATACTATGGTCTGTGTCTGTTTGTTATCCAGATTTGTATGGTCAATTTTTATCATTAAAACAGGTAATCTCAGTCTTGCCCCTTGTCAATAGTAAATAGTATCTCTCATTGATGCAAAGAACGTACACTTTGATAACCACATAATATTGTACCATTTGATAACACGGAATATATCTATGTTAGAAATTTTGTTCCTAAATTCATGTAAATAATATATGAAGCAATTAGTATGAAACGGGCTATCTACACGTGTTAAGATAAAATTATAATATTAGTTTGCTATGGTTAACCGATAGATTAAGGTGTACATATATATCAATGAACTAAATTTAGTAATACCAATACATATAAAGACATATATTATATATGTATTTATTTCGATAATACTGGTTGGGAATAAATTTTTTACTAGGAGGATTATGATCACCATTTTGTTGATGGATTATTATCACCTTCAATGATGTATGAAATGCATTGGTACCAATGGGAGTTTATGGAAAATGCTTTAATCATAACCAGCCCAACTCAGTTTTTCAAAAGGATGAAATGGGCTATGTAGCCACTAACTCGGGTGATTTGCACAAATAAGACACTTTGGTGCCTTAATTGTTTTTTACCTCGCTTTTCTTACAGGCTTACTTTAAGTTTAACAAAAGTTGTCCCTTGCTCGCATCATGAGCAACACTTTTAACCTTAAAAAAGTTTGTCTATGAGACAAGCGGAAATCAGAAAATCAAGACCATCAATTTTTTTAGGTCATTGAGGGTAATTTCTTGCACTAACTCATTGGGGAGAACCAGGTAATAGTTGCGGGTTCAGTCGAACTCAGTAGCTTTTGTTTAAATCGTATGTTTGTATTAAAAAATCCAATAAATTTTGATACATTAAAGAATTTAGAACTCAATGACTTAAAGATGACTATACCAAACCCATAAAGTTTAAACCCTCGCCTAATGTCATCTAAGCCTTTTATCCTTTCCCTTTAAGTTGATCGAATATGCTACCACTAAAATCTTGTCACACCCAAAAAAAAAAAAAAGAAGTATATATATAAA
>ML291895.1:10671-58312 GCA_005239495.1 Nicotiana undulata
ATATATATATATATATATATATTGGATAGTTGTAGGTTAAAAAGTTTATTCAATTAAAGTGACAATTTGAAATAGGGATTATTTATTTACAAAGTGGCCACTTGGAATTGATTTTTTGATGTTGCAAGTCACGTTTTATTTGAATCCTAGTCAAAAGAAAGTTTGACTCTATTATTAACAGTCCGCGAAAATAAAGTTCAGGTAAGAAATTCTGTTGATTGGGGAGAAGCTGTAAGGCATTTCCCGAGCCCGTGGTTCTAGCACGGTAGCTTTATTGACTAAAAATGGCTTGATTTAATTTTGGACAAACTGTATTTTATTGAATTTCCATGTTTTGCCTATCCGCTTTTAATCATTAAAATTATTAAAGAAAGATTTGAATAAAATCATTTAAACCGCACCACGCAAGCGAATGTGCGACCGAGATGAATTTTTTATTAATTTTTGTCATAACCGCGCTACGCAAGCGAATCCACAGTCATGATAAGGAATATTAGTACGTTATTACTTTTGGAGAAACTACATCCGAAGAAATTAATTTTGAAATTTATTAAAAAGTTACTATCGTGCTACGCAAGAGAATCCACAATTGTGGGAAATAATTAAATTAAAAATTAACTAAAATTATTGGGTAAGGTATGATATTATTCAATTTATTTATTGAATGTTAAACATCACGCTATACAAGCGATTCCGCGAAGTTAAAACGCGCCTACTATTTGCCTAGAGTTTACATTAATTAATTAAGAGGTGATTAAATTATTAGATTACTATTACTAAGAGAAGTACCACTTTTAATTAATCTATCTGAGCCAACATGAATTTTAATCAATTGGGCCAACTTTGTTTACAAAAATTAGTCTAGTACATTACCAAAAGGGAAATGGGCCGACAGTAATTCAAGTAAAAATGGGCCAAAAATTACTTAAAATGAAAAATGGCTAAATAGACTTGGGAGTTTGGCACCGTATATCAACTCAGTCTACTAATTGACTAAAATTGATTCAAAGAGTTGGAACAACCTAAATTTCTTCCTATCGGCCGGGAGGAATCGGAAGGAGTGGGCGAATAAAGATCCGACAAAGGCAGAGCTAGCGCACGGGAGGTGACACCAACCACACTCCGAAGACCACTGGAAGACACCCAGGACTATAGCATGTCGTGAAAGAAGAACACTGGACAGGCTACTTAATGCCAATAAATAAAAACTGGGTTAATAGCACGTTATTTGAATAAAACATATCTAATATTTGAATTTCCCATAAAATAAGCCTACTCTAAACATCGGGTGTCACTAAGTCATGAGCGTCTAAATCTATGAACTAATATATGTAAAATTTCTAACTATCAATACAACCCAAATAGAGGAATAGAAGATAGAAAGAGTAACAAGGTCCTGCGGACGCTAGCAGCTACGTTGCAGTCTCCAAAGATAGCCGGCCTGAACTCAACGATCGCCGCGCTCTAACTCACCTAGATCTGCACATAAAGTGCAGGGTGTAGTATGAGTACAACCGACTCAGTAGTAACAGAAATAACTAAGGAACTGAGTAGTAGTGACGAGCTAATTAGAACAACTCAATTATCTCTTTTCATAATTTATGGATAAACAATAGTAAGCAGGTAATTTCCATAAATCAACAAATGCTACAAAGAAATTGACAGGTAAAAGCAGCAACATCAAAAGTAAATGAAACCTCACAGCAATGTCACTCCATCACTCGACACTCAGCACTCAATACACACATTTAATAGGTACCTTCTTTCACTGGGGGTGTACAGACTCCGGAGAGGCTCCCAAAGCTCAAGCGCTAAGCACGGACAACTCACGTGCCATAATATCAATCTTTGGATCCGCACGGACAACTTACGTGCCACATGGATAACTCACCTGCTATGGTATCAATACTTGGATCCGCACGGACAACTCACGTGCCATAATCAAATATCTCACAACAGGACCTCGGCCTCACTCAATCCTGTACCTCTCTAGCCTCACAACTTTCAACAAATAAAGGGAACACAACCCAAATCAAGTATTACAGTGTATCAACAAGATTAGAAACTGAGGTAAACATGTACAAGAATTTCTATGACTGAATGCAAATGATGTGAGCATGAATAAAGCCTAAGCATGATCTCTAAGATGAAGGCAAACAAGTTCAACAATATGTAAATACATAAACACAAATAATGGCTCTTAGGCCTCACAGCCTCACGGGATGGACCGAGTCTCAATCCCTCGCGGTATACACCCAGAAGCCCGTCACCTAGCGTGGGTATCACCTCCAAACAGTCACATGATATCAAATTCTCCGGGTTTATACCCTCAAAGCCAGAGTTAAAACTGTTACTTACCTTAACAACGTAAGATCCTACTCCGGGATGTCCTCGTCCTCGACTCGGCCTCCAAAAGCTCCGAATCTAATCAAAATCAGTATATTATCATTAATATACGCTAAAGGAATGAATCCCATATGAAAGTTATCAATCAAGACCACAAATCCCAAAATTGGTCAAACCCGACCTCCGGGCCCACGTCTCGAAATCCGACAAATCTTACAAAACGAGGAAACCCATTCCCTCACGAGTCTAACCATATAAATTTTTTCAAAAATCCGACTTCGGATCGATGTTCAACTCTAAAAATCAATTTATGAAGTTTCTACAATCTTTTCCTAATTTTCATCCCAATTCTCTAATCAAATGATGAATTAAGTGTTATAATCATGTATTTTAGCCAAAATTGAGTTAGAATCACTTACGCCGATGAATTTGTTGAAAAACCTTTGAAAAATCGCCAAACACTAGCTCTTTAGGTCAAAGTATGAAAATAAAACCCTAAACCTCGTATTTATAGTGCACCCTCGGATCACAATTATGCTGACATCCAAAAAATACCGCCCCCGCGCTCGCCTCTCCGCGGTCCGCAGAATTCCCACCGCGGCCGCGAAAACTCCCATCTCCTGCGATCGCGACAGAACCCTCTGCTGTCCGCGTTAGCCTTCACTGCTGACCGCGGAAATGCGGCCATCCTTGCGAACTCCCTCCGCTGACCGCGAAATTTCGGCGCGGTCAACACCCCCAACTTCAGACCAACACCTGAAACCAATCTAACCTGGTCCGAATATCCTCAAAATTTGCACACAAGTCACAAAATGACACTACGAGCCTATTCCAACTTTCGCCAATTCAAGCCTAATTCTACCACGGACCTCCAAGTTACATTCCAGATGCACTGCTAAGTCTATAATCACCCATAGAAGCTAACCGAATCATAAAAATCCAAATCCGAATTTGTTTACTCATAAGTCAACTTCCGATTGACTTTTCTAACTTAGCTTCTAATTAAGAGACTAAGTGTCTCATTTCGCTCCAAAACTATTATGGACCCAAACCTACCAACCTGATACCACTCAACACAGCTGAATGACATATAAAGAAACATGAATGAGGGAAATGGGGCTTTAACTATCGGAACGACCGGCCGGGTCGTTACATACTCTATGCCAAAACCTTCAATTAATTTGCGACCACAACCACTTATTTAATGACTTAACCACTTTCTAACAACAAATAAAGGTCTTTACAGAAATGGTCATATGTAGAATCTAAAATTTATCACAATAAACTATGATAACATATAGAATCTAAAATTTATCACAATAAAACTAAAGCTTTCAGGCATGACTCTTTTGTTCTTTTCTTTAAAGAATGGCCTAACTTAAACTGGACAAAATTATGCAAGGTGCAAAAACAATCCTTAAACACATTACAACCTACTTAAAACATCTTATTTTACATGCATTGAAACTATATTAGAAAATAAAGTCCAGTTACACATGAATAAAGACTATTTTAACATTCAGGGATACATTTTTACATATGAATCCAACAAGATATACTTAAACATTCAAGAAAACTATCTAGCATTCATTTATCTAGATGGATATGCTCTCAGTAGTCAAGATGTGTTCAAATCTTTTTATTAATGTGAAAATATCTGCAACATAAGGTTAAAGAGTTACCTGAGTCGCAAGATAATTAAAGTACAACAGTAGGATCAACAAGAATATCAGCGAAAATAGCAATAAAGCAGCAACCCCTCAGTGTTAAAAAAACCCAGAAAACCAACAAGGATGCTTGAAACTAGTAGCTAAACAACTTCACAAATTGTATAAGGGATCTTTCTATTTTTCTCAAAGGTTTTGCAGTCTAAGAAACACTCACAAACCTCATAGATTTTAGCTTACTGTTAGTGTCACGACCCAAAATCCGTTAAAGGTCGTGATGGCGCCGAACACCACTGTCAGGCAAGCCAACACTAAATAGTTAATTAAATTCTCATTCTAATATTTTCGAAATCATAAATTTCTTTTAATTTAACAAGTAAAAAGATGAACTTTACAGAATAATTAATAATATTTTCAAATCTTAATACTGAATATCCCCTAATCATCCTAGTACCCGGTGTCACAAGGGCATGAGCTTTTATTAGGAATTAAAATACAATACAATTTGGACAGAAAACAAATACAAGTACTATAAAGGAGACTCTACTGGCTGCGGATCGTCTCATACGATGCAACTCACCTAAGTTCCCGTATCAACCGCGCCGCTGCACCCACAATGCCACTAGGCATACATGTGCCTGTACAATAAAATGTACAACAAGTGTAATATGAGTATAAAAATAACGCGTATCCTGTAAGTATCCAGTCTAATCTCGAAGAAGTAGTGACGAGGGGTCGACTCCGACACTTACTATGACCAACAACAATATACCGATAATGTAATTAATCATGGATTTTATAAAGCGATTGCAAACTCAATAATATGAAACAAGTAAATAATTCTTTTGTTAATAGGAGATTTGTAAATTTATTTTCATCATTTATCTATTTATCTCAGGCCAGGGAGGAAATATCATTATTTATAAATTTCAAGGCAAGCAATACAAGCATGCGCAAATCATTGCCGAGGTCTTACGATCCGATCCAACATAATATTTAAACTGTGCACTGCCGGAGGGTCGAACGGTGCGAACCATAGATTCATCTATTTAATCTTCCGAGGCGTTCGTCCCGTTCCACAAAAGAAAACACAATCAAGAATTCATTAAGGAGAAATTATCCAAGGAAAATCTCAAATCTTCTTCTACCAGTCAAGAAAACGAAGTTTGATCCTTTTACAAAGTTATGTACCAAGTTTGATATGATTTAAGCAATTTAAATTGACAATAAGGTTACAATCATCACAAGTATATCATGCTTTTGGGTCCTAGACTACCAGGACTTAAGCATAATAGTCGCTACGCGTGGACTCTCGTCACCTCGTGCGTATGTATCCCCCACAAATAGAAGCACATATCGATTTAGTTCACCTATGGGGTAAATTCCCTCTTACAAGGTTAGAATGGAGACTTACCTCGCTTCTAAATTCCATAAGCGGCTCCCCAAGCCCTTCCTACAACTCAAACCGATGCCCAACGCTCCAAGACTAGTCGATAATTATGCAAACCTATAAATATATACTCAAATACTCGTAACAATTCAATTTATAATAATTTCCAACTCCATTTGAAAAGTCGATAAAATCACCCTCAGGCCTACGTGCCCGGATTCCAAAAATTTTCGAAGATAAAATTTACCCATAACCTCACGAACTCAAGTATATAATTTATTTCCAATTCCATGCCCAAATTCGTGGTCAAAATCCAAAAATACCAATTTCTAGGTTTTTCTTCAAAATCCCGAATTTCCACAAATTTTCATGTCTAAATCCATGTATAAACCTTGTATTTAACTTACAACTAGTATAAATCATTTACCTCACGATACATGATGAAATCCCTTCTTCAAAAGCTCCAAAAATCACCCAAGTCGTGTAAAAAATGGGTGAATGAACTCAAACCCCTCTTTTAAAACATTTTGCCCCAGCCTAGGTCCTCCCTTCTTCGCGTTCGCGAAGGTCTAGACTCCTCTGCTTCGCGTTCACGGTTGGGGCTCCGCGTTCGCGAAGGCTAAATGGCTCCAGGCCCAGCTCCCCCTTTCCTTCTACGCGTTCGTGGTTGACCCTTCGTGTAGGTCCCTGAGGCAATCCTTTCGCGTTCGCGTAGGCCAAAAACTCAGCAGCCTTAAAATTCTTCTTCGCGAACGCGGGACCCCCTTCGCGTTCGCGAAGAAGGAAACCAGATACCAGCAACAACAGTTCAAAATAACCCGAAATGATTCGAAACCATCCCGAAACACACCCGAGGCCCCCCGGACCCTGTCCAATCACACAAACCAGTACCATAACATAACACAAACATGATCGAGGCTTCAAATAACACCTAACAACATCAAAATCATGAGTCACACCCAAATTCAAGCTTAAAGAGCTTTAGAACTTCAAACTTCTATATTCGATGCCAAAACCTATCAAATCGCGTCTGATTGACCTCAAATTTTGCACACAAGTCACATTTGACATTACGTACCTACTCAAACTTACGGAATTAGAGTCCGACCCCCATATCAAAAAGTCCACTCCCGGTCAAACTTCTCAAAATCCTTCAAATTTCTAACTTTCGCCAAATGACTCCGAAATGACCTATGGACCTCCAAATCCATATCCGAACGTGCTCCCAATACCACAATCACCAAACGGAGCTATTCCCAGACTCGGAATCCCAAGAGAACATCGATAATATTGAAATGCACTTCAACCCAAATTTATGAAATTCTTCCAGATACCAAATTCCACAATAGGTGCCGAAACGCTCGCGAGGTCATCCAAAACCCAATCCAAACATTCGCCCGAGGCCCAAATCATCATACAAACCTGTTGGAACATTCAAATCCTGATTCCGAGATCATTTACTCAAAAATCACAACTTAGCCAATTCTTCCAACTTAAAACTTCCGAAATGAGAATTCTCTATCCAAATCGACTTCGAACTTCCCGAATCCCGATTCCGACCACGCACACGAGTCATAGTACCTGAAGTGAAGCTTTTCATGGCCTCAAACTGCCGAACGACGCGCTATAGCTCAAAAAAACCGGTCGGGTCGTTACATTCTCTCTCACTTAAACATATGCTCGTCCTCGAACGTGCTAAGGAATGCTCTGGAGTTGTCTGAAATCACTGTTTAACACCTCGTGCACCTACCCGTGCTACCACAACTCAGTTGAGAATATTTGCTCGAACAAATATGAAGATTCTCCCTTTTTACTTAGCCGAATAGGCCCGAGAGCCACATTCCAACATCCAAAATTTTCCACCAAATCTGTTTCCAACATACGAACACCGTATCAATCACCACACGATGTACCAAAACATGATTGCATACCTTTGCTGAATTCACAGCATGCACTGCATAATCCACATGAGCATAAGGACATACTCTGATAATGATAGCCGAAATTTCACGAATCCAATGCTCACAACACACCTCATGACTCATATAAGTCCTGTTCTAACTCTTACAATATTGTCAAGACGGAAGAGATGTATAGAAAATTCATAGCCAACTGCTGAGTCAATAATTCATTGAGTTCCTCCTCTTGACAAAAACCATTGCCTCCTTATGAACTAAATAGCAAAATTTTCTCTTCAATATACTTCATATAAATCAAATCGCACGGATCCCGTGTCCAATAATCTCGTTTCACCAATACAAGATGCTTAGGCAACAAGTCACCTCAGATATTTCCACAAGTCTCATATGATGCCACGATATGCCAACAAGCTGCAAATTCGAACATGCTACCAAAGGAGAAAAAAGAAATGAACCCTGAAAGGGAACTATTCAACACACGTAACTAATTAAACTACCGCAAGGCATTATGAACCTTCCTCAGAAAATGGGAAACAAAACACACAAGAATAGATATAAGGGAAACTATACTCAACATCACACTGTTGCGGCGTGCAACCCGATCCAAACAATATACCCGTGGCGGTGTGCCACCCGTTCCGCACATAATAATTTAAAAGGAGGTACTTACCGAGCTAAAATGCTCATAACCACGAAATATCCGAATATCGGCCACAAGCAAGCCAAGTTCATAATACCATCCTTGGAAGGACAGATAGTGCCATACACTACAAAACTCAAGCATAACTGAGGTGCGATATATATCTGAATCTCGAGAGACATCCTGCTCACATAACATCATCGCTACGTGGAACCTCAACACATATGCAATTTATCAAGCCGTTTCACAACTCACACGGCACAATATAGTATTCCATGAAATAGCCGACAATGAAACAACATCTATCATCCGAATACTCCTCCATAAGGAGCGCTATGCTGAAATGAATACATCCAGCCTGATATAGAGCCCACATTCACATTTAGATCCATCCCCGGACCTCATGCCGATTCTGATCGTACCGCACTACACTAGTTACTTTTCAAGGAGTCATAATACTCCTTTTTCCCCATGACACACAAGAACAACCGTCAAATACAGAACAAACTTTTGCAGTCCACAACCAAATGAACCGAGCGCCCTTCAGGAATAAATTCTTAAATTAGCGATAGTTCCACAAATCCCCATATTTGGTTTCAATCTTTAATTAATCAAGTGACTACATGTCACACTTATACAATATTCCCATGGGATACGCTCCCACAACCTTCCACCCTAGTGACAAAGTATACATATCCCTACCACCGGCCATACAATGCTGTCAAGCAACTCAAGAATCCGCAAATCAACACACTAAGCCTCTTACACATGACACCGACATTAGGTGACGCTGAAAAAAATACCAGCTTACTTTAAACATCTAGATCCTTTATTGCTCATCCGAGCTCGTGATATCCTTGCCAACCCCGAACCGTAACCTTGATTTTCAATTTTCAAATTTTATGTCGCTCACTGCGCCTAACATACCAATGTGCGATAGTACAAGAATTTCACCATGACTCCTGAACCACTAGTAGATTAGACACTTCATCATATAGGAACCTTTCACTTAAATCATTTCTAGAGAACCGTTGCAACACGCGACTGAATCCTTATCCACAGAAAATACCAACCTCAAGTAGTGGCCTAAACCATCATAACTTTTCCCGGATCCATTTACACATAACATGCCATAATACTTGAAAACCTCCGAATAAAATCAATTACGGTGACCGTCAAGCCTCGCACGCACCGCCACCAACCACATGTATAACTTAACAAGATGAAGGGACTGATCATTGCCACCATCGTGCCAATTCAACCATTGCCAACTGGCCTGCCTTCCTCCGATTTACTCTGGACCTGCCTTAGGAATAATAATAACTCTATTCAAATATAGCAAACCACATCCGCACTCGTTCCGAGTGACCTCATTTTATAAGACCATGCTGTCCCAATTCCCTCGAACCACCTCATACCCTCCTTATGCGCATTTTCGTATTTGCAAATGGTACACCCATTTCGATAATTCCATGATGAATCCGAGGTCATTTTCTCCTATTCCTGTCCTGCTATACCGCAGACCGAATATAACACAGAACACTCCAAGACCCTTTTCATAATCCGTTGCAACAACTCAATTCTTAACCATACTACGGACACGAAATCCTTAGGCATCACACTTTAACCCTTGAACTCACTAGGACCAATGTTGAGAGTCACCCACTCTGACTTGGTCCCGAATATAATCAACTCCAAGGTTCTTCTAGAACATGAACACGCTCTCAAGAAATACCCGGCCGAATAACCTTCCTTGTAACTCACCCCTACACGAAGCAAAAATACTGAGTCTTCCCAAAGCCTTCACATGAATGGATGGGGCCAGTTATAGCACACATTCCACAAATCCTTTCACAACTTACCACTAATGTTTTCTTTCCTTAGTTGTAATAACCCACCAATATGTCGATAACCAGAAATCTCACAGATAGACGACCACACAATCCAACCGTAGGCGGTGGGACTCTCCCACTTAGTTGGAGATACCATCACATAATTCTGGAACCCACCAAGATTCTTTCTTTATTGTTGACATGATCTTGCACAATCAACCCCCTGGATTCCTTGAAATCCTTCTGTCAAACCTTTTCATGAACGCTCTGAGTCAGTAACCTCATTTACATATTTGACCTTTTACCGGATAGCCAGTAAAATTCTTCGTAGAAGCTTCGTCAACACCACACGACCGCTGACCTACTCATAGGAGATAGCCCACCTGTTGAAATTACATGCCAACATTTTCCAACGTCGCTGCACTAGGTACAATTACTACGAAATCAATAACCCATTCTGAGCCCGTGCCCATTCCCCAGTTGTACAAGTCTTTTCACTACTCATGGACATCAACTGAGGGTGCATCAATACATTCTAATCTACAGTCATGTTGTATTCTTCTTCGTACCAAGCAACCCCTTTCTGTCGCATCCAATCTCCCTCCATACAATAGCCATTGGTCCAAGTTAAGTCCGTAGACCCAGTCACTGTCCACCATAAATCCCAAATCACTCTAATCTTTCCTCAAGGCATGTGTTCATCCTACCACAGAACCCCTATGTTACTCTACCACTCTCCCACTTTGGTCGAACTCAATCCTTTAAGCAACTAATCGACTCTTGTTTCTCACACTGTAATGACTTGATCGTTCATTTTGAGCATTTGCACTTCGCTCGGTAGTTTGGGGGCACGAGTAGCTCCGTATGATGTATTAGGACTTCTGTGCAAAATTTGAATTCATTTTGAGTTGATTTAATATGTTTCGGCGCGGGGTTTTAGAAGTCGAAAGTTTATTAAGTTTGATTTGAGGTGCGTTTCGTCGTTTTGATATTGTTATATGTGATTTGAGGCCTCGAGTAAGTATGTGTTATGTTGTAGGACTTGTTGGTATGGTCGTAAGGGGTCCCGATGGGATCGTGTAAGTTTCAGATAGGTTTGGGTTGTGTTGCACTCGTTTTTCTTATGTTTCGATGTCGTTTCTTCAAGAATAAATGGTACCACATTGAACAAATTAGCTCCAATTTCTGTTTTGATTGAAGCATTACATCTGTATCGTAATTAAAGATCCGCAACAACAAGAATTTTCGAATTTGGACATTGTATGAGGATTTTATGGTCATTTTACTAAGAATTAGGTTGTCGGATTTTTCAGGTTAATTACGGAATTGCTACTGACTTCGTATTTAAAAATCTGCACTATTTCTAAATATTAAAACCAAACTATCTCCTTCATTATATGGTCAAATGGAGTGATTCAAAAGCCTTACATGACTAATATTTAACAAGAAATCCATTGAAGGCATCAAAAGCAAGTTTCAGATTGTTTGGCATAAAAAACGAGGCAAAACATCTGGGCAATAATACTTAATATCGATGATTTGTTCATTTGGTCATATTATGAGTTGGGGAGCTTGGATTTGGATAATATTTGGAGGTGATTTTCACCATATGGATTGGGGTAAGTGTTCTATACTCGATTTTAATTATATTTCACGAATCCATCTTCGTTTTTGGCATTTGATTGATGATTTCAAAGTGAAATTTGGGAGTTTTGTCTAAAATTTCATAAAGTGAATTTTTGAGTTTTGAACATCGATTCGGAGTCGGATCTGAGTGAAACTAATATGGTTGGACTCATAATTGAATGTGTTGTCGGATTTTGTCAGTTTTGTCAGGTTCCGAGGTGCGATCCCGGGTTTGACTTTTTGGTTGATTTTGGGATTTTTGATTAAAAAGTCGACCTTTATCGATTGGGTTTGTTTTCTTTGGCATTATTTGATGTATTTGATTTGTTTTTGGCTAGTTTCAAGCTGTTTAGAGCTTGGTACGCGCGGGATGGCACTTTTGGAGCATCGGTTGGCTTGCTGGGTATCGAATTTGGTTTCTTTGAGGTAAGTAACTCTTCTAAACTTAGTGTTGGGGGTACGGAACCACAAATTTCGTGTTATGTGATTGGTATTGAGGTGACGCACATGCTAGGTGACGGGCGTGTGGGCGTGCACCTGTGAATTGTGACTTCGTTGTTTCCATGGCACTGTATATTGGCCCTATTTTGTTGATGTCTGTATTTTCACCATGTGATAATGTAACTGAGGTATCAATCATGCTAAATATCATGTTTAGTCTTTATGCTGATATTGTTAGGACCCATAGTGGTCATTTCTTGCTGTCATCTCACTGATTTCAGTGATATTTCGTACTCGGTCATAGTCATGCATTCATATCATATCTCAGTCTCAGTTGTTGTTTATTGATACATCATATCATTATTGTCGGGCTAGTTTCTTGACATTGTGAGCCCGTGAGTGAGATTGGATAGATTTATGATTGATTGAGGTTTAAAGCCTGATTATGAGTGACAGTTATGGGATTGGGCTGCACGTCGCGACATGTTATACTGATTTTTGCCTGGATCTGGCTTATGATAGCGCTTGGGCTGTAGGAGCCCCTCCGGATTCTGTACACATCCCCAGTGAGCACAGTTGATTATATTGAGGGATGGATCTTCCCTAGAAATGGATCTTGTCCGAAGCATTTATATATCGGGAGATGGATCTTCTCCATGGGGCCGGATAGGCTTCCTTTGGTGCTGAGTGACTGATGGTCAGTGATGTGTATATTCTGGGATGGATCTTCCCTGGGTCGTATGTGCCATATACAGTACCGAGTGGTTGAGCATGATGAGTGGAAAGTGTGAGACATTGAGATTGAGTACTCTAAGAGTGTGGGTACATGATTCATCTCTGAGATACATGGCATTGGCATGCACACATGATATACAAGCATAGAGATGCATTTTTTCTCATGTTGTATGGTATCACGTCATTCATTACTTTTTTTTGTACACATTGATATGTCGACAAACAGAGGTATTTCATACTTTCCATCTGAAAAGAAAATGAAACATCTTTTTTTTTGTGGAAAGGATATTTGAAAAAATTAAAGTAAATTTACTCGTATTTGTTTTAGCATTTTCGGTAAAGGATTTGGGTTTTCATTGAGAGACTTGAAAAGCATGACTATTTTCTGGAGCTGTGAATGAGCTGAGCATTTTTACTTCTGAGATACCTCTTTTATTACTTGTATTATGTTGTTATGAACTATTATGGGATATTGGTATAGGACCTGATCTTGTGTTACCTCGTCATTGCTTTCAACCTAAGGTTAAGTTTGTTACTTACGAAGTACATGGGGTCGGTTGTACTCATACTACACTTCTGCACCTTGTGTGCAGATGTTGGCTGCTATTGTTGCTGTGTTCGATGGGAGCTGGATTGAAGTTGTACCTGCGTCCCGGTTATAGATGCCTCTTGTTCGTGGTAGCCTTAGATCAATAAAACTCTGTTTATGTACCTTTCAAATAGACTATGTATTTATTTCATTTCAGCTTTGTGAACTCTGTTCTAAGAAGCTCATGATTTGTACTACCAATCCTTAGGAAATGTATAGG
Source organism: Nicotiana undulata (assembly GCA_005239495.1). NCBI lineage: Eukaryota > Viridiplantae > Streptophyta > Magnoliopsida > Solanales > Solanaceae > Nicotiana > Nicotiana undulata. The sequence continues at coordinate 24,077 of ML291895.1, forward strand.
ATTTAGATATTTTCTTTTGCTTTATTGTCTTATTAAATTTCATTAGAATTGGATAGTTGTTCATTGGCTTACCTAGCGGGTTGGACTAGGTTCCTTCAAGACTAGTTGAATTTTGTGTCGTGACAAGTTGGTATCAGAGTTCTAGGTTCATAGGTTCTACAAGTCATGAGCAAGTGTCTAGTAGAGTCTTGTAGACCGGTATGATGACGTCCATACCTATCTTCGAGAGGCTACAGGACATTTACGATATACTTCCCATCTTTCTTTCCTTATCGTGCGACACTGATTCAGCTTGAAGCGTAACTCTTGGAATTCCTTCCACACATTAGTATGCGCATGTGAGCGCTCGGTATCGGCTGTGCGCCGGTGGCTTGTTATTCCATGGATGAGGTGCGAGATATGATTTTAGTGTGCTGATGATGGGCTAGCTTGGAGGACTTAAGGTCAGGTGGTGACTGTATCTTGAGCACAGAGGTTTCGATTGTATGAGCACGTTCTTTTGGACTTATACGTTTGGTAGTGTCCTTATGAATGGACTCCATGGATCGATGAGTGGCTGGATGGCTATGTGGTAAGTATGATGTGACTGTGATATGTGTTCAAATTGTTCGAATGTGATGAGAAGAGTGATGTTTTTCTTAAAGTATATATATTTGTGTGTATATCGCCTCATATTTTACTTTTGTTTTGTGGATTTAGGATGTGAAATGAGTTGATTTACATTAATTTGAGGTGTTTTTATGTGTAGGAATGATCCGGGAGCAATCGGGGGCGGAATGTGCAAAATTAGAGCCAAAACGGACGAAAACAGGAAACTTGAGTAGTGCAGCGCCACATGCAGCGCCCTAAGCTGTCTGTGGCGCCAGAACCTGAATGCTCCAAATCCACAGCGCCAAGGAGGGCACCTAGTCCTGGGCAGGGCACTGGTGGTGTGAAACTTTTCCAACTTCGCCCGGGACATGATTATTTCGGCCCTAGACCTACCCAACACGTATAAACGCAAGACTAAACCTAATTTGGAGGATATCTAACATACTTTGAAAGAGAATTCACGTGGGGGAACACACACCACGCTTGAAGGAGGCTTCTAACTAGTTTTTCTTCTCTTCTTTTCTTTTAATCTCATAGTTTATTAGTTCTAGAGTTTTGGGTGCTACATGAACGTTGTAGTTTGAAGCTTGAAATTGTTCTTATTATTTTATCATATTGGTTTATTTATTAATCTTGCGCTTAATTATTTGATTTCTTGATCACCAATTGAATATTATCTACGAATCTAGGATTGAACTCGGGAGAGCGAATTCTAGATTGCATATAAGATTGGGTAGAGCAAGATCATAACTCTTAGGGGGAGTAGATTTGCGGTTAGGATAGGAATATACCTAATCGCCTTGCTTGGTTACTATACATGAATTATTAATGCGTTCTTTTTAATCCTAATTCCATAGGAATATAAGCGTTAGGTTAGCTTGGACAGACGAATAGTACTTTGGGAGAAGGCTACGAGTAATATTAACTATGTCAACCAATAAACTAGATAAATTAATTAGACGATTTAAGTGGAAAACTCAACGGGATTGTTAGATAACCCATAGCTCTAGAATATCGTCTCTCATTAAATTCATCTCTAAGATTGCCAAATTGTTTCTTTTTAATTTCTTACTGGTTTGTTACTCTAGATTAGTTGTAGTTAAATATTCATACTTTAGGAATCGCTTGAATAGATTACTTGTTTGGGTTTAATTTAGTTGATAGTTAATCACAAGTCCCTGTGGGTACGATATCTGGACTTACAATCCTATATTACTTGTCGACCACGTATACTTGCGTGTGCATTTGGGAGCAACAAAGAGCTTACTTGAGATGTAGCAAGGTCTATTAGGTGTTTGATTTCTGCCTTGATTTGGCGTATGACCTCGAGTTATGGGTGTGTTGAAGGACCTTTCATGTTGTTTAGTTGTGGAGTGAAGCAGATTTTCATTTCGTGTTATGAGTTCAGACTAAGGGAAAATAAGTGATTGCTTAGTAGTTGTGGCTATAAAAGGGTATAAGAGATGTTAGTTGAGGCTAAGCAGGTCGAGTATCTCCTACGAGGTGTCCTAAGGTTGTGTGATCCCTATGATGTTTTGTAGAGAGTTCTCTTTTACCGCTGAATGATATATGTTGCAATTTGAGTTTGGATCGCTTGTGGAAGTTGGCTTGACTATTACAAGGGTGAATGCGAGATTTGCAGATAAATTGAAGTATTAGATGGTTTGCATTACAGGAGCTCAGGAAGGATTTAGTTGAATCTCACTGCGGTATTATGGAAGTAATAAAGTATGAGCATTGTGAGTTATTGTGTGTTTTGATCTATGGCTTTGTGCCAAGTGGGGGAGTTTTCTATCGACGAGTTGAATGCACATTTATGTGTTGTATTAGTGAACCAGTTATGACTGCAGGGGTTGAGATTGAGGATGGATCGAGTAAGGGAATTTCTGGATACAGGTTGTATTACACTCTATGGGTATATGGTAATCATAAAATAATTAAGTGGTTATTCGTGAAGGATGCAGTGTGCATGGAGTAGGAATTGCTCGGTTGCTTAGAAATGTGGGTTACTCCCTTGGGTGTTGGTGTGATAATGGGACACAGGTCGTTCGGTCCATTTGGTCAGTTTAATTGAGATTTGAGTAGAGTGGATGACTCTCGAGAATGGTTCTAATGGATTCAAGAATTATATGTAGCGGTTTGGAATTTTCAAGAATTGTATATGGCTAGAAACAAAGAGTTACATTGGATGGTGTCGAGATTTGTGGCATTTTTTTTTATCATTATGGATTATGCATTTTAGTATCAAGGAGGCGAAGGAAACAAATTTTGGTTCACATAAGGTCTCCTTAGAGTGGGTGTCTCAGTTATGGTGCTTTGGGGCGCTTAAGAGAGAAATCAATGGCATATGGGCCTCAGGGCGTTGTGGTTAAGGATCGCGGTGTTTTAACAGGGAGAAGTATCAAATTGAAGGCAATTTGGGAGGGACTTGAAGAAATAGGACAACTTGGTAGTAGGTTAGATCAGCACAATAATGGATATAATCGGTTTTTTGGGCACTTTTGACGTGGCTAGTCTCTACAGGTGTTTTGTGGCAGTGCTCTTGGGTTGTGGAGATTTGCGTGGCCCGGTTGAGTTAGATAGATTTAGTTCTCGATAGTTACTACCAATGTTCAAGGTGTATATTTCTTACCGGTGTGTGGAACATGTTGTGTGTTGTGATTTTCTCCGGGATGAGATCAAATAGAAGGTTCCTGGCTAATTGAGTATGTAGTTTGCTTGTGACTCAGAGTTGATTATGGGATTCTCGTGCTTTTCTTGTGATGTTATGATCGATGTAGTGTGTTGTGGGAGATTGAAATTTTCATGTGCAAGGTCATGATTCAGTTTTGAAGGGAGTGTTATGAATTCTTAGGCAACATGGACGGTTTCAGATGACTAGGTGGGTGATATTACTATTTTGTGTTGCTTGAGGAGAGTGTACATTTCAAAAGGCGCATTGTGTTTTGATTTACATATGCTTCATTGGTATTGTGGTATTCCCCTAGTTGATCGACTGTTGATATTCAAATTTTGCTATGTGGCACGGAAGAATTATAGAAGTAATGCTCGTGGCATGGTCGTGTATGATAGATGTGTTAGATATTCGGGCGACGGAGTTGGGATTAGATATAGAAATTCATGTGTTCGATGGATTTGGAGACTAGGAGTTCTCAGAAACAGATTGTTTCTTGGTTGTGAACTGTGAAATTGTGGCCAGAGCTAGACAAATGATAGTACGTGCTATGGTTCAGTCATGGTGGACTTTCGAATGGTTATTTATCTATTTGTGGATGATTAGGGTTGATTCGGGGGCCGTTGGTAGGTTAATGAGGATGTGTATTCTACATCGAGTCAGATTGGTTGACTCCGTACTGTCATTGTTGAGGGGTGTGTCATTCAGTTAGAGTTGAGTTTGTTAGTGTTCAGCTATTTTTCATGAGTTACTCTCCTATGCTACGAGGGATTGTGATTTGTTGGTTGTATTCACACATAGTGCGGTTCTGTTGTGGTCTTATAGCGGAATTTGAGCAAGATGGGTATTTGGGATGATTCACGACTGATTGCGCATTGGTGATGTTCTTTCCAGTCTGTGGTATTGTGCTATTTGTTCCTCCGTGGTTATGGTCATGCACCTTGGTACTTGATGTCAAATTGCGTGTGCTTGTTGATTTTGAGCATTGTGGCTTGAGGTATTTCATATGGACCAGTGTTTGGATGGGGTCACGCATTGCAGCTAGGTTATGTGGGGAGGTGATCCTTTGTGCTAGATTCGTGTGTCTTGGTTCTACTAGGTATGATGAGTTCGTAGCATTTCAGTTGTGGTGGTACTTGTTGAACTTGCGGGATGGTTCTCTCGTTTGAGTCAATGTCCATGATTGAGTACATTTGGAATATTGCTTATTGATACACGGATTGCACGAGTTGTGACTTTAGATTCTATTGTTGTAGCATATCACTAGAGTGGTTGTGTTGGATGAGATGAGGTCATTGGATCTAGAATGAATACTATCGGATTTGATTACAACATGTATAGAGGATAATATCGGAAGACGGCTTAGAAATTGGCTATAGTTCTTGTCGAAGGAGGGAGAATTCCATGAATTGTTGGTTTGATAAGTTGTTCCAAGTTTCTGCGTGATTCTTTCATCATTGGCAGTGTTTAAAGGTTCAGAACAAGATTTTAGTTGATATGAGGTTTATTACCGAAATTGGGATGTTTTGAGCAGCTACTGTGATCAGAAATTTGCAATGGGTATTTGATTTATGTGGTATATCCTGTGATTGTGTCTTAGGTAATGGTTATGGCTTGGTACATCTTTTTCAGACTTATACAGTGTATAGATGTGAGATTTAGATCTTACAGGAAATTCTGAATGTTGGAAAATTGGATTCTAAGGTTTACGGGCTAAGGTTGAAGTAATGATCATCCGTATGTTGTGTTGTGGGGACTATATGGAATAAGATGATGTGGGATCACCCCCGAGTATGTACATGGTAAGGTTACACGGTGTTTGACGGATTAGGAAAAACTCTTGGCACGTTCGAGGACGAACATATGTTTAAGTGGGGGAGAATGTAACGACCCGATCAGTCGTTTTGTGCATTTGCACTTCGCTCAGTAGTTTGGGGGCACGAGTATCTCCATATGATGTATTAGGACTTGTGTACAAAATTTGATTTCATTCTGAGTTGATTTGATATGTTTTGGCGAGAGTTTTTGGAAGTCGAAAGTTCATTAAGTTTGATTTGAGGTGCGTTTCGTTGTTTCGATGTTGTTATGCGTGATTTGAGGGCTCGAATAAGTCTGTGTTATGTTGTGAGACTTGTTGGTATGTTCGTATGGGGTCCTGAGGGGCTCGGGTGAGTTTCAGATAGGTTTGAGTTGTGTTGCGCTCGTTTTTCTTATGTTTTGACGTTGTTTCTTCAAGAATAAATGGTACCACATTGAACAAATGAGCTCCGATTTCTGTTTTGATTGAAACATTAGATCCGTATCGTAATTAAAGATCCATATCGACAAGAATTGTCGAATTTGGACATCGTATGCGAATTTTATGGTCAGTTTACTTAGAATTGGGTTGCCAGATTTTTTTCAAATTAATTACGAAATTGCCACTGACTTCGTATTTAAAAATCTGCACTATTTCCAAATATTGAAACCAACCTATCTCCTTAATTTTATGGTCAAATTGAGTGATTCAAAAGCCTAACTTGACAAAACGTTCACAAGGAATCTATTGGAGTCATCAAAAGCAAGTATTGGGATCGTTTGGAATGCCAAACGAGGCAAAACAGCTGGGAAAATATACTTAATATCAAAGATTTTTTCATTCAGTCATATTTTGAGTTGGGGAGCTCACATTTGGACAACTTTTGGAGTTACGTTTTACCATATGGATTGGGGTAAGTGTTCTATACTCGATTTTAGTTTTATTTCATGAATCCATCTTCGTTTTTAGCATTTGATTGCTGATTTTTGTAATAAAACCACAAGACATTGTGCCTAGGGTTGATTTTCATATAAGGGGCATGGAGCTGACCTCCTGAATGTGATGTTTGAACATTTAGTTGTCCAATCATGCCAACTAAATGAACCCTGGGTGCTGTGATTTTTAAGACCTATAGAGATGTACCAATTATCTATCCAATGTTGGTAGATAATTGGGTGTACAAATTTAGAGTGATGTAAAACAAAGATGGCCAAATACATCGGCAGCCCCTTAAAGTTGTCCTCATTTTTCACTTTGACACTTTATCTTAAGTCCGCTCCATTTGAACACTCCAACCACACCTGGAATGTGTCATTTAGACACAAAATGATGATATGGCATGGAGCGTGTATTACACCACTTTTCAGAGCGTGAAAAATCAATTTTTCTTTTTGTAACTTTTTTTCTTTTCTTTTTCCTCCTATTCTTTTGCACCTCATTTCCAGGTCATCACATTCCTCCCTCCCTCCCTCCCTCCCTTCAGTCACTCCATCACCATTCACCTTACTTATAAGTTTTCATTACCGGAATAAATGGAGCTTGACAGAAAAAAAAAGTTATTCTTCTTTGTTGCTTTCCTCTTTTTCTCAACTAAGATTCTTTCTTCTCTAATTAGCCACTTTTAAAGACCTAAATCCTACTTCACTGCATCCCATTTCCCAACTCCCTGCATCCTCTCAATTGTAAAAAATTAGAGCTCCTGATTCAATCTGCAAGAAATTCGTGATTTATAATGCAAATAAATGAGGGACGGAAGTGGAGAAAACTCAGATTTACATCTCAAAACATTCCGGCGAAACTTTATTTTTTCTGGCGAAGTTTTGTGAATCTAAAGAAGAAGAAATCATATTTGGATCTGTCAAACAAACTTAGGCGAAAGCTACTGCGTGAAGAAAGACGAGAAAAAACGAAAAAATTGGAGAAGAAGACATCGTTGGAAGAAATGGCCGGAAATTAATTTTTCCGGCAGGGAGGGGTCATTTGGGGAAGATGGCGATGGTGGGGTGGGGTTCTTAATGGAGACAGAAAGAGAGGCGTTCGTCGGAGAAGATGACCGGGGGACCGGGGGGGGGGGGGGGGGGGGGGTTAACATTTTTCTTTTTTCTTTTCAAAAGTTTTTTTAAATTTTATTTAAGTAAAATCCACGTGTCCGCATCTTATTTGTCACTTTGGTACGTGAAATACACGCATCTCTTGTGGTTAGCTGCCTATCAAATTTGTGTCTAAATGACACATTCCAGGTGTGGTTGGAGTGTTCAAATGGAACAGACTTAAGATAAAGTGTCAAAGTGAAAAATGAGGACAACTTTAAGGGGTTGCCGATGTATTTGGCCAACAAAGATTACAACAATAGAGTGATTGTTAAGAGTGATGCACAAGTGATCCTAACTCTACTAAAACAGTGAGATGGAAGATCATCTTCCCTATGTTACATGTCCAACATTTAACAAAAATATAGAAAGGCTCATGGAAGGGTGACAAAAAACATGTGGTAGTGGAATGGACTATCTTCAATCCTGCTTTGGCATTAGAGACAGGGAAGAAAATATTGAAGATAATTGTCAAAAGGATCCAATAAACTGGATTGGAGAGCTGCTAATTGTTATTGTTGACAGAAGGGAGTGAACACTGTCTTTCATCGAATGTCAACCAAGTCTTATTGTTGGAAACTAGCTGGTGACTGCTAGGTAAGGGGTTGCCTTGGGTAGGCTCTTGTTGCTAAGAGCTGCTGACTAAATAATTCATGTTTACTAGAGTTGATGACTGAGAAGTAAAATTGGTGGCAGGTTTCTGTAAATGGCCCTGCTGCATAGAGCCAGGAGAATGAGAAGTCTCCTGTTGGTGTTTTCTATGTGGCAGCACAGGGTAGCAAGGTTTGGCAGTTTCCTATGAATGTTGCTTCTTCATGAGATCAGTAGAAATAGAAATCTCCTGGAAGTTTTTGCTTTGGAGCTGCTGTTGACATAATGATGAAGGTAAGCAATGGTGAGTGTGTGTGGAGATGAGCTTATGGTTGGATTGGCAGACTTGGTAAAATTGATGCGTTTTCGGCAGAATGAGCATCTGAGATGCTAATACCACTGACTGAAATTCATCAACTTACCAAGCCAGTTCCATGTACCTACAAAAAATGACAAACATGTTAGTGGAAAAAATACCCTGTTTTAGGTTCTTGTGGTATCTGGGAAGAAGGGTGGAATCTCTACTTTTGGGTGAGCAACTATTTGTAGGTTCTTGTGTTGGCTGCATACAGTTTGATGGATGTTGTTGTGGTTGAGAAGGTGAGCACTAGGTGAGAAGGTACAAGTGTAGATATGAGGAATCTTACGAAGGACTCAAGTTGGAACTATTGCTTTATGGAATTGGTGGTGTGTTTCATTCAGTTGATATATTTCCAGAATAGTGAACATCATGGTTACTACTACCACAGTTGATTGATGATTTCAAAGTGAAATTTGGGGATTTTGTCTAAAATTTCATAAAGTGAAATTTTGAGTTTGGAACATTGATTCGGAGTCGGATTTGAGTGAAACTAGTATGGTTGGACTCGTAATTGAATGGATTATGCGTGCCCGGAATTGAACCTTTAGGTCGATTTTGGGATTTTTGATTAAAGATTCGACCTTTATCGATTGGGCTTGTTTCCTTTGGCATTATTTGATGTATTTGATTTGTTTTTGGCTAGTTTCAAACCGTTCGGAGCTCGGTACGTGCGGGATGACATTTTTGGAGCATCGGTTGGCTTGCTGGGTATTGGATTTGGTTTCTTTGAGGTAAGTAACTCTTCTAAACTTAGTATTGAGGGTATGAAACCCCGAATTTCGTGTTATGTGATTGGTATTGAGGTGACTCATATGCAAGGTGACGTGCATGTGGGCGTGCACCCTATGAATTGTGACTCCGTTGTTTCCATGGCACTGTATAATGGCCCTATTTTGTTGATATCTGTATTTTGCACCATGTGATAAAGTAACTGGGTTGTAAATCATGCTAAATATCATATTTAGTGTTTATGCTGATATTTTTAGGACCCGTAATTGCCGTTCCTTGCTGTCATCTTACTGATTTCAGTGATATTTCGTACTCATATTCATGCATTCATATCATATCTCAGTCTCAGTTGTTGTTTATTGATACATCATATCATTGTTATCGGGCTAGTTTCATGACATTGTGAGCCCGTGAGTGAGACTGGAGAGATTTATGACTGAGTGAGGTTGAAAGCCTGATTATGAGTGACAGTTATGAGATCGGGCTACACGCCGCAGCATGTTATATTCATTTTTTCCTAGATCTGGCTTATAATAGCTTTTGGGATGTAGAAGCCCCACCGGAGTCAACACACACCCCTAGTGAGCGCGGTTGATTATATTGAGGGATGAATCTTCCCTGGACATGAATCTTGTCCGAAGCATTCATATACGGGGAGATGGATATATATTCCGGGATGGATCTTCCCTGGGCCCTATGGGCCATATACAGTACCGAGTGGTTGAGCATGATGAGTGGAAAGTTTCAGACATTGAGATTGAGTACTCTGAGAGTGTGAGTACATTATTCATCTCCGAGATACATGGCATTGAGATTCACACATGACATAAAGGCATAGAGATTCATTTTTTCTCATGTTGTACGGTATCACATCATTCATGACTTTTCTTATAGACACTGATATGTGGGCATAGAGAGGTATTTCACACTTTCTATCTGGAAAGAAAATGAAACATCTTATTTATTGTGGAAAGGATATTTGGAAAAATTACTGTTTTCAAACTTACTCGTATTTGTTTTGGCATTTTCGGTAAAGGATTTGGGTTTTCACTGAGAGACTTGAAAAGCATGACTATTTTCTGGAACTGTGAACGAGCTGAGCATTTTTACTTCTGAGATACCTCTTTTATTACTTGTATTATGTTGTTATGAACTGTTGTGGGATATTGTTATTGGACCCGACCTTGTGTTAGCTCGTCACTGTTTTCAACCTAAGGTTAGGTTTGTTACTTACTAAGTACATGGGGTCGGTTGTACTCATACAACACTTCTGCACCTTGTGTGCAGATGTTGGCTGCTAATGTTGCTGTGTTCGATGGGAGCTGGATTGAAGTTGTACCTGCATCACGGTTGTAGCTGCCTCTTGTTTTTGGTAGCCTTAGATCTATAAAACTCTATTTATGTACTTTTCAAACTGACTATGTATTTATTTTATTTCAGCTTTGTAAACTCTATTCTTAGAAGCTCATGATTTGTACTACCAGTCCTTGGGAAATGTATATGGTTTAGATATTTTCTTTTGCTTAATTGTCTTATTAAATTTCATTAGAATTTGATAGTTGTTCATTGGCTTACCTAGTGGGTTGGGTTAGGTTCCATCACGACTAGTTTAATTTTGGGTCGTGACACACACTCGGCCTTCTAGAAGTCTAACCACCGCAAGACACTTCCCACATGTCCTTCCTCACCTTTGCTGCCCAATTGTTTCCTTAAATCAAAATCTATCTCTGTAGCATTTGAACCATTAGCTCGCTAACAACTTTAAACCCCTTCAAAGATCATCTCTCGAGCCCTCAACACCAGGAACACCTATTCAATCCTGAACCACTGCACACCGCGATCTCTGATAGCCGCTTCTCAGGCACTATTTCACCATACCCGACCCCGAAGGTGAATTGAAGAATACCATAACACCGGCGAACTTAACGCATTCAATCAAGGGTGACAACACCACATTATTGAAGAAAATTCTACCATGCTCAGAAAGACCAAGTCTCGTTACTCCATCAACCCAAGTCTGAGCATTCGCAGTCTGATTTCCTTTCCTCTGCCATAAATAAAATACTGAATCTCTGAATCATGCACAGAGTAAACCTCCTCCCACGTCATTCATTGCTTCGACGTCTGGACAATCATCCTACCATTTCACCAACACTAGGTGATAGCAACGCACGAATCATAATGACAATCAATGCCAAATATCCAAAACCTTAGGAGGTACTGACACTGAGCTGAAACGATAGAACGACCTTCCGCAAGGCGATGACAATAGCCCAATCAATTACGCAGGACGAAACATCCTGCACCACATCTGTATACCATTACAATTTCCTCAATTCTTGATTGATAGCAAATGCTTCACTATGGATAAGATTGAATGGGAAGGAAATGAAGGCATAAGCCTCAAAGGAATCAAATAACACGACGAGGAATCAAGAAGAGAAATGCTCCTAACAGACGTCTCCGTAACGACTACAAACTCAATAATATGAAACAAGCAAACAATTCTTTTGTTAATAGGAAATTTCCAAATTTATTTTCATCATTTATCAACTTATCTCAGGCCAGGGAGGCAATATCATTATTTATAATTTTCAAGGCAAGCAATACAAGCATGCGCAAATCATGCCGAGGTCGTACGACCTGATCCAACATAATATTTAAACCGTGTACAACCAGAGGGTCGAACGACGCGAACCATAGATGCTTTTATTTAATCTGCCGAGGCGTTCGACCCGTTCCACAAAAGAAAACACAATTAAACAGTCAATCAAGAATTCATTAAGGAGCAATTATCCAAGGAAAATGTCAAATCTTCTTCTACCGGTCAAGAAAATGAAGTTTAATCCTTTTACCAATTTATGTACCAAGTTTGATATGATTTAAGCAATTTAAATTGACAATAAGGTTACAATCATCACAAGTATAACATGCTTTTGGGTCCTAGACTACCAGGACTTAAGCATAATAATCGCTACGCATGGACTCTCTTCACCTCGTGCGTATGTATCCCCCACAAATAGAAGCACATATCGATTTAGTTCACCTATGGGGTAAATTCCCTCTTACAAGGTTATAAAGGAGACTTACCTCGCTCATATATTCCATAAGCAGCTCTCCAAGCCCTTTCGACAACTCAAACCGATGCCCAACGCTCGAAAACTAGTCGATAATTATGTGAACCCATAAATATATACTCATATACTCATAACAATTGAATTTATAATAATTTCCAACTCCGTTTGAAAAGTCGATAAAATACCCTCGGGACCACATGCCCGGATTCCAAATTTTTTGAAGATAAACTTTACCCATAACCTCACGTACTCAAGTATATAGTTTATTTCCAATTCCATGCCTAAATTCGTGGTCAAAATCCAAAAATATCAATTTCTAGGTTTTTCTTCAAAATCCCAAATTTCCATAAATGTTCATGTCCAAATCCATGTATAAACCTTGTATTTAACTCACAACTAGTAGAAATCACTTACCTTATGATAGATGATGAAACCCCTTCTTCAAAAGCTCCAAAAACCGCCCAAGCCATGTGAAAAAAGGGTGAACTGAACTCAAACCCAGCTTTTAAAACATTCTGCCCAGCCAAGGTCTGCCCTTCTTCGTGTTCGCGAAGGCTCCCTACTCCTCTGATTCGCGTTCGCGAAGGCTAAATGGCTCCAGGCCTAGCTCCCCCTTTCCTTCTACGCATTCGCGGTTGACCCTTGGTCCCTCAGGCAGTCCCTTTGCATTCGTGACCTCCCCGTCGAGTTTGCGTAGAACAAAAACTCAGCAGCCTTAAAATTTCTCTTCGCGAATGCGGGACCCCCTTCGCATTCGCGAAGAAGGAAACTAGATACCAGCAACAACATTCCAAAACAACCCAAAATAATCTGAAACCATCCCGAAACACACTCGAGGCTCCCCGGGACCTCGTCCAATCACACAAACCAGTCCCATAACATAACGCGGACATGCTCGAGGCTTCAAATCACATTAAACAACACCAAACTCATAAATCACACCCCAATTCAAATCACGTCTGATTGACCTCAAATTTTGCACACAAGTCACATTTGACATTACGGACCTACTCAAACTTCCGGAATCGGAGTCCGACCCCGATATCGAAAAGTCCACTCCCAGTCAAACTTCTCAAAATCCTTCAAATTTCTAACTTTTGCCAAAATGACTCTGAAATAACCTATGGACCTCCAAATCTATTTTCGGACGCGCTCTCAACAACAGAATCACCATACGGAGCTATTCCTAGACCCGGAATCCCAAACGAACATCGATAACATTGAAATGCACTTTAACCCAAGTTTGTGAAATTCTTCCAAAATGCCAACTTCTACAATAGGTGCCGAAACGCTCCCGGGTCATCCAGAACCTAATACGGACATTCGCCCAAGGCCCAAATCATCATACGAACTTGTTGGAGCCTTCAAATCCCGATTCCGAGGTCATTTCCTCAAAAGTCACATTTTAGCCAAATCTTCCAACTTAAATCTTCCGGAATGAGAATTCTCTTTCCAAATCGACTCTGAACGTCTCGAATTCCAATTCCGAACACGCGCAGGAGTCATAGTACCTGAAGTGAAGCTTTTCATGGACTCATACTGTCGAACGGCATGCTAGAGCTCAAAATGACCGGTCGGGTCGTTACAATTAGTATTCAGTTGCTGATATTTCTTAAAGATATGTGTTTTTAGAGTGTAAAGATGCCTTCTAAGTATCATAGGGTGCGTGCGTCAAGTGTGGGAAGAGCACCCCCTTAAATAGGCAAATAAAGTCACTTTTTGGACATATTTTGGTTCACCAAAAGTCTATTCAAAAAGGGCTGACTTTGTATGCTAAGTACTATTTAAAAGCTGTCCAAAAGGTGAAAGGACAACCTGAAAATATGCTATAGCATAAGCAAGGAGAAAAAATGTCATATCAGCCACCCTACTAGTAAAAAGTAGGCTACTAGTACCCTATTTTATGATAAAATTATCTAAACTTCAGGTTTTAACAACATCAATATCACCCTATTGATATTGCACCAAATCCAACTCAAACAACTAAGAATTGACAAAACAGAAACAAGACTCTAAGTGGAACTAAAACTTAAACTAACATAGAACAAACAACTGAATTCACAAGCTACTACTCAAAAAAAATAATTAGATGAGCATCGATAACAATCAGATGACGACATTCAACAACTAAACTATCGAATAACTAAGTAAATGATTCGACGATACTAAGGTCAGTCTGGTCGATGAGAATCTAATAAAACACTAGGCCAAATATGTCACGACCCGAAATTCCACCTTCAGGCCGTGACTACGTCTAACGTTGAACCCGCTAGACAAGCCAACGTGGAAAACTACACTAACATATTATCACATAAATGATAGAATTTACTAGAACAGATTATAATTCATAACACGAAAGTAGATAAATTTTCCAAACTAGGCGAAGGTAACAAAATACAATATGTTGCAATAATTCCCAAAACCCGTAGTCATTACTCACGGACATGCTAACAGAGTGCTAAATACAAAGTCTGAAGAAAAAAATACATGAACTGTCTCAGAAAAGACTAGGATAAATGTAAGACAGAATAGGGAAATGGAGATAGAGGAGACGCCAAGGACCACGAACGTTTGCGGGTCTACCTTGGAATCTCTAAGGTGGACTGTAGGATACTCCCTCTAGCGAAGTCCACAGGGTCCGACAGCGGGATCTGCACAACAATAAGAAGTGTAGGTGTAGCATCAGTACAACCGACCCCATGTACTGAGTAAGTGCCGAGCCTAACCTCGGCCGAAGAAGTGACGAGACTAGACCTGACAACGATAATCTGCCTGTACATTTCTACAAGATATAGCATAGACAAATGTAGTAATAACCAGATAAGTATGGGATACGGGAGCAGTTAATAGGGGTAACAAGTGAGAGATAAGAACAATTGATTAACACATAGTAGAAAGCAAGAGAGCAAATTAACAAGGATGCTAACGTAACAAGTATAAATGCGAGCAATGTATGTAATAGCACGACATCACCCTTCGTGCTCTTACTCTCTTCCTCACAATGCGATGTATGGTATAAGATAATATAAATCATGGCACGGCATCACCCTTCGTGCTTTTACCCTCTTCCTCACAGTGCAATGTATAATGTGAGGCAATATAAATCATTGAACGACATCAACCTTCGTGCTTTTAATCAATGTGAACCATGGCACGACATCAACCTTCGTGTTTTTACTCTCTTCCTCACTATGTATTTTATGACGTAATCAATGTAAATCATGGCACGGCATCACCCTTCGTGATTTACACTCTTCCTCACCAAAACAATGACAAATCTCGAATGGCAAGGAATGTAGCATAGTGGAAATACACATCATAATCACCCAACAAGGGGGAATATCAGTCAATATCATAACAATTGCCCGGCAAGGGTCTCAACTGTAACCAATCCTTTCAATTATATCTCTTAACAAATTGGGTCCTCAATCGAACCATCATATCACAAGTTTATCAACAAGGATTTTCAACAAACAATCAACTTCCAAGTAGAAACAATTTTCGTAATACAATGAATATGGAAGTAATAACAAGAATTTCATCAAAATAGACATACGACATGCTTGACACACAATGCATAGGTAATCTTCACCACACCTATGCATTGAACATGATAAACACATAGCACATAGCACACAATACCTATTCCCTCACCAAAGTTAGGCAAGACACTTACCTCGTGTCCAAGAATCGCAATTCAAGCTTCTAATACCGCATTTCCTCTCAAATCCAACTCCGAATCGATAATATTTAGACATAATGGATTTATTAACATCAATAATTACTCAATAAATTAATTCCAAAGCCTAATTATACATTTTTCTACTATTCTTCCAAAATTACTAAAATTCGACCCCGGGCCTGCATGCTCGAATCCCGAAAATTCTCGGAGGAATCACTCACCCATAGCCTAAGGATCATTAATATGAAGTTTCTACTTGAATTTATAGCATTAATTGGATAGTTCATCAAATTCCGAAAAATCCCATCTACTACTCAAAACCTAGATTTTCCTAAGATTTAGTAGTGAATCCCCTTGACAATACATGAATTAAACTAGTAAAATAGAGTGAAATTACTTACCTCTACTGGAAATGGGTCGAGGAATGGTTTCTCAAGATCTTAGGACCCTTCAATGGAGGTTGGAATGGGTGTAAATGAAGGAAACCCGAGTTTTGACACTTAAATACAGGCTGCCTACAGGGGTTTCCGCACCTGCGACCCTGGGACCGCACCTGCGGAAAAGGGCCAGAGGAGATGGGTTCGCACCTGCGGAGTTGGGGGGCCGCACCTGCGGAAAACGAACTGCACCTGCGAGGCTGGGACGGCAGGATCGATCCCGCACCTATGGCTGGGCAACCGCACCTGCGGTCACACCAGCAACAGCTGCACCAACAGTTGTTTTAGCTGGTTTTTAGCCCCGTTGGGGTCCGGGAGTCACTTGGGCCAACCCGTGCCCCCATCCAAAAATATCAACAAGTCCCAAATCATTAAACGGACTTGCTCGAGCCCACGAAACACTCAAAACAATGCTAAAACTCAAAATCACACCCCAAAACCCCTAAAACCATAACTTAAGAAACTTCAAGTTCTTGATTTCTATAAACATGCGCCAGACTGACCTGTACGACTCGGAATGACATCAAATTTTTGCGGACAAGTCACAAATGACATAACGGAACCATTCCCGGTCTCGGAATCACATTCAGACCTCAATAACATGAAATCACGTTCCAAACCAAATTTCAAATTCTATGAAAATCCTCAAAACTTCATTAACTCTCAATTTCCCATTTTTGATCCGAAACCCGTCAAATCAAGTCCGTTCCTTACCAAATTTCACAGATAACTTAAATAACACATATTGAACCTGTTCCGGGCTCCGGAACCATAATATGGGCCCGGAAACACAGGTTTCACATCAATGTTCATTTTCATAAGCCTTAATTATTTTTAGAAAATTATTTTCTTTAAAAATTCATTTCTCGGACTTGGGTCCTCAGAATTCGATTCCGGGCATACGCCCAAGTCCCATATTTTCCTACGGACCTTCCGGGACCTCCTGATCACGGGTCCGGGTCCATTTACCAAAAAGTATTGACCAAAGTCAACTTTATTCAATTAATTATCATAAATTCAACTCTTTATCAAGTTTCCACATAAAGGCTTCCCGGCTACGCGCCCGGGCTGTGCACACACATCGAGGTGAGATTAACGGAGGCTTTCGGGGCCTCGGAACACAGTCATAATTAAGTTTACATAAGATGACCTTTTGGGTCATCACAATCTCCACCTCTAAAACAAACGTTCGTCCTCGAACGGACATAGAAGGGTACCTGAATCTGGGAAAAGGTGGGGATATCGGCTCCGCATATCGGACTCGAACTCCCAGGTCACTGCCTCAACAGGATGACCTCTCCACTGAACACGAACCGAAGGATAACTCTTCAATCTCAACTGACGAACCTGCCGAGCTAATATGGCTACTGGCTCCTCCTCATATGATAAATCCTTGTCCAACTGGACACCGCTGAAATCAAGTACATGAGATGGATCCGCAATATACCTCCGAAGCATAGACACATGAAACACCGGGTGCACGACTAATAAACTCGGTGGCAAGGCAATTCTGTAGGCCACCTCCCCTACCTTATCCAAAATCTCAAATGGACCAATGTACCTAGGGCTCAACTTGCCCTTCTTCCCAAACCTCATCACGCCCTTCATAGGCGACACTCAATGAAATACCCAATCTCCTATCATGAATTCCAAATCTCGAACTCTACGATCCGCATAACTCTTCTGCCTGGACTAAGCCGTACGAAGCCTATCCTGGATAACCTTCACCTTGTCCAAGGCATCTTGAACTAGCTCAGAACCCAACAATCTAGCCTCTCCCGGCTCGAACCATCCAACTGGAGACCGACACTGTCTACCATACAACACCTCATACGGAGCCATCTGAATGCTCGATTAATAGCTGTTGTTGTAGTCAAACTCAGCTAAAGGCACGAACTGGTCCCATGAACCACCAAAATCAATAACACAGGCCCGCAACATATCCTCCAAGATCTGAATAGTACGCTCGGACTGTCCGTCCGTCTAAGGATGAAATGATCTGCTCAGCTCAATCTGTGTACCCAACTCTCGCTGAAAAACTCTCCAGAAATGGGAGGTAAACTGACTACCTCTGTCTGATATAATTTATAAGAGCACACCATGCAATCGAACAATCTCTCTCATATATATCTTTGCCAACTTCTCCGCTGAATATGAAACTGATACCGGAATGAAGTGCACTGACTTGGTCAGCCTATCCACCACAACCCAAACCGCATCAAACATCCTCTGAGTCCGTGGGAACCAACTACAAAGTCTATGGTGATACGCTCCCACTTCCACTCAGGAAGCTGAATTTGCTGCATCAAACCATCGGGTCTCTGGTGCTCATACTTAACCTGCTGACAGTTCAAGCGCCGAGCTACATAAGCTACAATAACCTTCTTCATCCTCCGCCACCAATAATGTTGTCGCAAATCCTGGTACATCTTTGCGGCTCCCGGATGAATGGAATACCGGGAACTATGGGCCTGCTGTAGTATCAACTCACGAATACCATCAACATAGGGTACACAAATACGGCCCTGCATCCGCAGAACTCCCTCATCATCAACCGTAACCTGCTTGGCACCTCCGTGCCGGACTGTATCTTTAAGAACACATAAATGACGATCATCATACTGCCTGGCCCGAATACGGTCATACAATGAAGAACGGGCCACAGTATGGGCCAACACACTTCCAGTCTCAGAAACCTCCAACCTCACAAATAGGTTGGCTAAAGCTTGAACATCCAATGCAAGAGGTCTCTCCCCGGTTGATAAATAAGCTAGACTGCCCATAGTGGCTGACTTTCGGCTCAAAGCATCGGCCACCACATTGGCCCTCCTCGGATGATAAAGAATGGTAATATCATAATCCTTCACAAACTCTAACCACCTTCTCTGCCTCATGTTCAACTCCTTTTGCCTGAATAGATACTGTAAACTCTTATGATTCGTAAACACCTCACAAGGCACACCATACAAGTAATGCCTCCAAATCTTCAATGCATGAATAATAGATGCAAGCTCCAGATCATGAACTGGATAGTTCTTCTCATGAACCTTCAACTGACGAGAAACATAGGCTATGAATTTTCCATCCTGCATCAACACTGCACCAAGCCCAACCCGTGAAGCGTCACAATACACGGTATACGGCCCTGAACCTGTGGGCAAAACTAACACTGGTGCCGTGGTCAAGGCTGTCTTGAGCTTCTGAAAGCTCGCCTCACACTCATCCGACCATCCGAACTGGGCACCCTTCTGGGTGAACCTGGTCATTGGGGCTGCGATAGATGAAAAGCCCTCCACAAATCGGCGATAATAACCCGCTAAGCCCAAGAAACTCCAAATCTCTGTAGCTGAAGTGGGCCTAGGCCTGTCTCTGACTGCCGAAATCTTCTTAGAATCCACCTGAATACCTTCTGCAGACACAACATGGCCCAGAAATGCCACCAAACTCAACCAGAACTCACACTTAGAAAATTTGGCATACAACTGGCTATCCCTCAGAGTCTGGAGGACGACTCTAAGGTGCTCCTCATGCTCCTCTCGGCTGCGAGAGTATATCAATATATCATCAATAAACACAATCACGAACGAGTCCAAATAAGGCCTGAATACCCGGTTCATCAACTCCATAAAAGAAGCGGGGGCATTTGTCAACCCAAACGACATAACCAAAAACTCATAATGCCCATAACGAGTGCGAAAAGCCGTCTTAGGAACATCAGACGCCCTGATCCTCAGCTGATGGTAACCAGATCTCAAGTCTATCTTAGAGAATACCGTAGCACCCTGATGCTTATCAAATAAGTCATCAATCCTCGGCAAAGGATACTTGTTCTTAATGGTAACCTTATTCAGCTGCCGGTAGTCAATACACATCCTCATTGAGCCATCATTCTTCTTAACGAACAACACTGGAGCACCCCAAGGAAAAAACACTAGGCCTAATGAAGCATTTATCCAACAAGTCCTGCAGCTGGTCCTTCAATTCCTTCAACTCTGGCGGGGCCATACGGTATGGCGGAATAAAAATGGGCTGAGTGCCCTGAGCCACCTCGATACAAAAGTCAATGTCCCTGTCAGGTGTCATACCTGGCAGGTCATCAGGGAAAACCTCTAGGAACTCACAAACCACAGGCACGGACTCCATAGAAGGAACCTCAGCACTAGAATTACGAACATAGGCCAAATAGGCCAAACAACCCTTCTCGACCATACACCGAGCCTTCATATAAGAAATAACTCTACCAGAAGAATGGCTAGGAGTCCCTCTGCACTCCAAACGAGGCACATCTGGCAAGGCCAAGGTCACTGTCTTGGCATGACATTCCAGAATAGCATGATAGGGAGATAGCCAATCCATCCCCAATATAACATCAAAGTCTACCATATCAAGAAGCAATAAATCTACCCGAGTCTTCAAACCACCAATAACAACTAAGCAAGAATGGTAGACTCGATCTACCACAATAGAATCACCAATCGGTGTGGATACATATACAGGGGTACTCAGCGAATCACGGGGCATAATCAGATAAAGAAAAAAAATATGACGACACATAGGAGAATGTAGACCCCGAATCAAATAAAACTGAAGCATCTCTGCTGCAAACTGAAACCATACCTTTAATGACTGCATCAGAGGCCTTAGCCTCGGGCCTGGCAGGAAAAGCATAACAACGGGGCAGAGCCCCTCCAATCTAAACATCTCTGGGTCGATCTGCTGCGACCTGACCCCTGCCCCCCGCGACCTGTGCTCCACCTATATGAGTCTGACCTCCACCTCTGGCACCATGACCACAACCCCGAGCGAGCTGATGGGGTAGGGGTGCACCTGCGGCGGGGACCACGACGCGAGAACCCCTATACTGAGAACTACCAGAAACCCGAGGGCAATACCTCGCAATGTGCCCCGAAACACCACAAGAATGACACAGTCTCTACTGATATGACTGGGGACTCTAGAACTGCCCCGGACGACCCTGATAACCACCATGGTAACTCTGAAGCGGCTGTGCACCGATAGCTGCTGGTGGTGCACTAATAGGAGCTGGCGGTGCGCGGTGAGATACCTGAAGTGCTGACTGAAAAGGTCGGGGTGACTGTCCTCTACCGAAAGAATCCCTGCCTCCCGATGAGGCTCCACTGAATCTACCAAAGTGACGGGGCCTCTTGTCAGCCCCCTAACCACCACTTTGTGATAAAATCATCTCAATCTTCCTGGCCACATCGGCCGCATCCTTGAAGGAAATATCAGTACCTAACTCCCTAGCCATCTGAAGTCTGATAGACTGGGCCAAACCCTCAATACATCTCCGAACCCTCTCCCGATCAATGGGAAGTATCATCAATGCATGCCTGGATAAGGTGATAAACCTGGTCTCGTACTGAGTGGCTGTCATACAACCTTGCTGAAGACGCTCAAACTGCCTCCGAAGATCCTCTCGCTGAGTAATGGGAAGGAACTTCCTTAAGAATACCTTTGAGAACTGAATCCAAGTCAAAGGTGCAGACCCAACTGGTCTGGTCAAGCAATAATCCCTCCACCAAGTCTTTGCTGCGCCAGATAACCGAAAGGTAGCAAAGTCAACTCCATTAGACTCCACTATGCCCATGTTCCGAAGAACTTTATGACAGCTGTCCAAATAATCCTGGGGGTCCTCTGATGGCGCACCAGTAAAAGTAGCAGTGAATAACTTGGTTAACCTGTCTAGTCTCCATAGAGCATCTGCTGACATAGCTGTACCCTCGGCTGCCAGTGCCACAATACCCGGCTGAGCTACCCCAGCTGTTTGAGGTGCTGGAGTCTGAAACTGAGTGGAAATCTGCTCTGGGATATGAATAACAGGAGTCTGGGTCCCTCCCCCAACCTGAGAACCAGCTGGTTCAGTAGGAAGAAAACTAGCCTGATCCACTCTATCCACAAGTCCCACCAAGCGGACTAGAGCGTCCTGAAGCACTGGGGTAGCAATGAACCCCTCTGGGACCTGAGCTGGTCCAACTGGGACTATCTGAGTAGGAACCTCAACGGCAAAGTCTACCTGTGGGTCCTCAACTAGAGCTGCTGCTCTAGCTCTGCCTCGGCCTCTAGCGCGGCCTCGGCCTCTAGCGCGGCCTCGGCCTTGGCCCCTCGTAGGAGCTGCAATAGGAGGATCAGGCTACCGATCGGTCGATGAGGAAGCACGCGTCCTCGCCATCTGCGAGAGAGTAGGATAGAGACTCAATTAGTATTTAGAATTTAAATGGCACGACAGAGAATGAAAGATATAAAGTTATTCCTAACTTTGCAGCCTCTGGGGGATAAGTACAGACGTCTCCGTACCGATCCCTCAGACTCTACCAAGTTTGTCCGTGAGTTGTGAGACCTAAGAAACCTAGTGCTCTGATACCAACTTGTCACGACCCGAAATCCCACCTTCAGGCCGTGACTACGTCTAACGTTGAACCCGCTAGACAAGCTAACGTGGAAAACTACACTAACATATTATCACGGAAATTATATCATTTACTAGAACAGATTATAATTCATAACACGAAAGTAGATAAATTTTCCAAACTAGGCGAAGCTAACAAAATACAATACGTTGCAATAATTCCCAAAACCCAGAGTCACTACTCACGGACATGCTAACAGAGTGCTAAATACAAAGTCTGAAGAAAAAAATACATGAACTGTCTCAAAAAAGACTAGGATAAATGTAAGACAGAATAGGAAAATGGAGATAGAGGAGACGCCAAGGCCCACGAATGTCTGCGGGACTACCTTGGAATCTCTAAGGTGGACTGTAGGATACTCCCTCTAGCGAAGTCCACAAGGTCCGACAGCGAGATCTGCACAACAATAAGAAGTGCAGGTGTAGCATCAGTACAACCGACCCCATGTACTGAGTAAGTGCCGAGCCTAACCTCGGCCGAAGTAGTGACGAGACTAGACCTGACAACGATAATCTGCATGTACAGTTGTACAAGATATAACATAGACAAACGTAGGAATAACCAGATTAGTATGGGATACGGGAGAAGTTAATGGGGGTAACAAGTGAGAGATAAGAACAATTGATTAACACATAGGAGAAAACAAGAGAGAAAATTAACAAGGATGCTAACGTAACAAGTATAAATGCGAGCAATGTATGTAATGGAACGACATCACCCTTCGTCCTCTTACTCTCTTCCTGAAAATGCGATGTATGGTATAAGATAATATAAATCATGGCACGACATCACCCTTCGTGCTTTTTCCCTCTTCCTCACAGTGCAATGTATAATGTGAGGAAATATAAATTATGGCACGGCATCAACCTTCGTGCTTTTAATCAATGCGAATCATGGCACGACATCAACCTTCGTGCTTTTACTCTCTTCCTCACTATCCATTTTATGACGTAATCAATGTAAATCATGGCACGACATCAACCTTCGTGCTTTTAATCAATGCGAATCATGGCACGACATCAACCTTCGTGCTTTTACTCTCTTCCTCACTATCCATTTTATGACGTAATCAATGTAAATCATGGCACGACATCAACCTTCGTGCTTTACACTCTTCCTCACCAAAACAATGACAAATCTCGAATGGCAAGGAATGTAGAATAGTGGAAACACACATCATAATCACCCAGCAAAGGGGGAATATCAGTCAATATCATAACAATTGCCAAGCAAGGGTCTCAGCTATAACCAATCCTTTCAATTATATCTCTTAACAAATTGGGTCCTCAATTGAACCATCATATCACAAGTTTATCAACAAGGATTTTCAACAAACAATCAACTTCCAAGTAGAAGCAATTTTCGTAATACAATGAATATGGAAGTAATAACACGAATTTCATCAAAATAGACTTACGGCATGCTTGACACACAATGCATAGGTACTCGTCATCTCACCTATGCATTGAACATGATAAACACATAGCACATAGAACACAATACCTATTCCCTCACCAAAGTTAGGCAAGACACTTACTTCGTGTCCAAGAATCGCAATTCAAGCCTCTAATACCGTATTTCCTCTCAAATCCAACTCCGAATCGATAACATCTAGACATAATGGATTTATTAACATCAATAATTACTCAATAAACCAATTCCAAAGCCTAATTATACATTTTCTACTATTCTTCCAAAAATACTAAAATTCGACCCCGGGCCCGCATGCTCGAATCCCGAAAATTCTCGGAGGAATCACTCACCCATAGCCTAAGGATCATTAATATGAAGTTTCTACTTGAATTCATAGCATTAATTGGATAGTTCATCAAATTCCCAAAAATCCCATCTACTACTCAAAACCTAGATTTTTCTAAGATTTAGTAGTTAATCCCCTTGACAATACATGAATTAAACTAGTAAAATAGAGTGAAATTACTTACCTATACTGAAAATGGGCCGAGGAATGGTTTCTCAAGCTCTTAGGACCCTTAAATGGAGGTTGGAATGGGTGTAATTGAAGGAAACTCGAGTTTTGACACTTAAATACAGGCTGCCTACAGGGGTTTCCGCACCTGCGAAGAAATGGCTGAACCTGCGGAAAAAGGCCGGAGGAGCTGGGTTCGCACCTGCGGAGTTGGGGGGCCGCACTTGTGGTCCCGCACCTGCGGAACCTCCGCACCTGTGAGGCTGGGACCGCAGGAGCAGTTCCGCACCTGCGTCTGGGCAACCGCACCTGCGGTCACACCAGCAACAGCTGCACCAGCAGTTGTTTTAGCTGGTTTTTAGCCCCGTTGGGGTCCGAGAGTCACCTGGACCCACCCGAGCCCCCGTCCAAAAATACCAACAAGTACCAAATCATTAAATGGACTTGCTCGAGCCCACGAAACACTCAAAACAACGCTAAAATTTAATATCAGACCCCAAAACCCCTAAAACCATAACTTAAGAAACTTCAAGTTCTTGATTTCTATAAACATGTGCCGGACCGACCTATACGACTCGGAATGACATCAAATTTTTGCGGACAAGTCACAAATGACCTAACGGAACCATTCCCGGTCTCGAAATCACATTCGGACCTCGATAACATGAAATCACGTTCCAAACCAAATTTCAAATTCTATGAAAATCCTCAAAACTTCATTAGCTCTCAATTTCCCATTTTTTATCCGAAACCCGTCAAATCAAGTCCATTCCTTACCAAATTTCACAGATAACTTAAATAACACATATTGAACCTGTTATGGGCTCTGAAACCATAATACGGGTCCGAAAACACAGGTTTCACATCGAGGTTCATTTTCATAAGCCTTAATTATTTTCAGAAAACAATTTTCTTTAAAAATTTATTTCTCGGACTTGGGTCCTCGGAATTCGATTCCTGGCATACGGCCAAGTCCCATATTTTCCTACGGACCTTCCGGGACTGTCAGATCACGGATCCGGGTCCATTTACCAAAAATGTTGACCAAAGTCAACTTTATTTAATTAATTATCATAAATTCAACTCTTTATCAAGTTTCCACATAAAGGCTTCCCGGCTACGCCCCCGGGATGCGCACGCACATCGAGGTGAGATTAACGGAGGCTTTTGGGGCCTCGAAACACAGTCATAATTAAGTTTACATAAGATGACCTTTTGGGCCATCACAAAATAGAGATGACTAATTTAAATAAACCTAACTTGAGACTCTAGTTAACAAACAACAAACCAAAAACAGAAAAATCAGAAATCAACCTACTTATATAAAAAATCATAAATTAAGTGAAGGGATGACGATTATACCTAACGAGCATGCTTGAAACTATTCGAGCCACGAGAAGACACTCGAGATGACAAGAGGCGGCGGTCCGACTCTGAAACGCACCATTCTTTTGGGCAGACGCTAAAACAAAAGGGTTTCGGCGTCTTGCCAAAAAGAAACGAAGGTCTTTGAGTCGATAATAGCAAAAATAGTGGTTCAGGGTATTTGGTTGTTGGAAGACGACCAGTAGAGGTGACAGTCAGAGGTGGTGAGGCTTTTGAGGATTTGATTTGGAGATATAGAGAGAGGAGGAGGTGGTGCGATTTTGGTGGGGAATGGAGGTGGTGAATGGTAGCGGGTGGTGGCTAGGGTTATAGTTTAGACTTAGATTTGGTAAGATTGAGAGGGATTTGAGTGGGATAGGCATAAAGATGAGGAAGAGAGGAGGAGATGGTGAGATTTTGGGGTTGATTGGAGGTGCGCTAGCGTCGTGAGGCAATTTTTGATCGGCGGCGCTAGGGTTCAGGGGGCGGAGGTAGAAGGGAGAAGAGAGAGTGAAGAGAGAGGAATAAAGAAAGAGATAAAGGGGGAATACAGGGGTAATTTTTGACCTCCTTAGGCAGCCTAAGTGAAGATTAAATTAGGACCGTTAGATCAAATCAAGATGTGTGGCTAAGATTAAATCTTAACCACTTAACCAAAATGACGTTGTCTTGGCGCATCTGGTTGGGGTCTTGAGCTGGGCGGGTCAAATGCAATTGGGCCGTAAATTTGGTCCAATTGTGCTTTAAAAAGAAAAAACGAATCCCTATTAACCCCATTAACAAACTATTTAATATAGTCTAATTCTAAAACCTCTACATAATAAACCTAAAAGAAAAGAATACAATGTAGAAGAAAAGACAAAGTAAAATTAGGCATTTACAACTGCCCCTCTTTGCTCGAGAACATGAAGAGTTTTTGTGCAAAGATAGTGAATGTCCTGACTAATTTTGCTCACATATGACTCTAATGAAAGAATATTTGAAAAAGGTGACCGAACCTTGCTTCGGAGGTTGCCTAAATATCCTTGGCTATAAAGGAATCATGTCAGTGTAGTTCAGAGAAAATTTGATAGCTGGGACTACCGGACACTAGAGTTAAGATTGCTGGTGCTGTTGTTACTGTTAGTGTCACTTGCTTCTTACATCAAAAGAAAAAGAGAAGAGAGCTACATTTGCCTGCAAGCTAAGAGTTACAAAATTCCCATCTATGTGTCTTCTGAAGTCAAATCTTGATTATTGACCTGCTTGCTTGTGTTGACCTTTGATTGGATCTTGATGCTCTTTGAAGAAAATATTATGACTCAATCTCAGTTACTTGCTTTCCTGATCAGAAATTGAGAAGATGAATCTTGTGATGCGAAGTTGCTGACACATCATCGAAACTAACTCCAATTATCTTATGATCAACAATCTTCTTTCTTCCGATGAGAACAAAAATTGCAAGCTTTAATCACCACAATTTGTGCTTTACGGTAGGGTCATGCAAAGCCATTAAAGACGAACAAAACAACAAATTTTTTTTGCCCTAGTTTGGATTAGGAAAATTTTGTGAGTTATTAGAGAGAGTTATAAACTATCAAATTTATTGAAAGGAAGGCAAAGACAGTAATATAAACTAGCTAAGAGAGGATATGCATCCAGGGGTTGATGCCCTATATCACTAAGAAGGAATGTAACCAGGGCTTGGTACCCTACATTACTAAACGAAAATATAACCAGGGGTTGGCCCCTATATTACTAAAAGGAAATGTAACTAGGGGTTGACGCTCTGTATCACTAGGAAGGAGTGTAACCAGGGGTTGGTACCCTATATTACTGAGAAGGAATGTAACCAAGGGTTGGCACCCTATATTACTGAAAAGAAATGTAACCAGGCAAAAAGGTTCTACCCTAGTTAAGCTACGTAAAACAACCTGAGCGAAGAGTACTTCAACCCGAAAATATGATCTGGATCCCCCAAGGCGAAAAAGTTCTACCTGGGTTAAGCTATGTAAAATAGTCTGAGCGAATAGTACCTTTATCCGGAAATATGAGCTGGATCCCTCTAGGAAAAAAGGTTCTACCTGGGTGAATCTAGGTGGAACAACTTGAGCGAAGTGTACTTTTACCCTGAAATATGAGGTGGATCCTCATAGGCGAAAAGGTTCTACCCAAGTTAAGCTACCTAAACAGCCTGAGCGAAGAGTATTTCTACCCGGAAATATGAGCTGGATCCCCCTAGGTGAAAAGGTTCTACCTGGGTTAAGCTACGTAAAACAACCTGCGCGAAAAGTACTTCTACCCGAAAATATGAGCTGGATCCCCTTAGGGAAAAAGGTTCTACCTGGGTTAAGATATGAAATGTGAGGCATGAAAAGTAGTGACGCATGCTGAAAATAAAGGGAAAATGGAGATTTTGAGGAACTTACCTTTGGTGACATTCGTCTTTTGAGAATCACCATTATACACTACTTTGCTCCTTCTTCAAATAAAGAAAAATTGTGAGTTTTCAAAGTGGTGGTTGGTTTGTGGCCTTGATGCCCCTGAGTAGTTTGAATTCACGGCCACTCTGCTGTCGAAGAACTGATTTTGTCAGTGTGGTACCAACATGCACAGATATTCTGTATCTCTTTCTGGAGACCTTAGCTTTCTGACGTTACCCCCGGTTGTTTCATACCCGGACGTCCATGGTACCGCTAACCCTTGTTCCTAAGGCAAGGCAATTTTCCTTTAAAATCAAACTTAGTTGTCTTACACCCAGAACCAATTTTTGTCCGTAGTGGTTATCAATTTTCCCATGAAGCAAGTCTTTCTTAGGCGACATTTTTCAGTTTCTTTGAGACACTTTGTCCGCCTTATCAAAATAAATCACAGATGGACTCGTGTCTTCGTCAATGCCGTATATGCCCCAAATTTTGCTCGGTAGTATGGGGAAACAATAACCAGTTTTGCAGCAATTTATTTGCTTCGCTTTTGATGCAAGATTAGACCGAAAGGGACTCAAAGAAAAGTTATGGGAAAAAGAATAAGAGCAATTGAAAGAGAAAAAGGAATTGTGTCTAAACAAAAGGTGTCCTTTTCGGGGAGAGGAATATGGAGACTTATCTGGAGGTATGTACCGACTTCAATGAATCATGACATGCATTTTGGATTAGATGCTTGATATGTCTGATCTTCCTAATCTCAAAATCCTTTTCAAATGTTTATTTTGAAATCGAGTTCCTGGTTGTGCTTAGGCCGGAGTACCGAAGACCCTTATTCGTCCAGCAACGCCCTTTGCGGGTTTTCAGTAACTGACCTCTCATTTCTCTACTCATCGTCACCTTATGGTACCCATATGAGTTTTCACCAATAAGACTCTCTCATTTCTCTGCTCACTGTCCCCTTACTGTGCCCACACTGGTTTTCACCAATGAGACTCTCTTATTTTTTTTTTCCTCCGCCCTTGACTAAGATACTGTACAGGTTGTTAACAACCTGTCCTGGTAAATTCAACATTCTCGGAGATCGATTAGAAGGTCTTAACGAGACAAGGCAAAAAGATCCTTGAAATGAATTACAACTTTTGGGAACTATTTTTACAGAGAGATCATAAAAAAAGAAAAACAATCTTCTGCCCTAGTTTTGGAGTGTTGGGGATATGGATTTTTTGTTATGATAGGACCAAACCCAGGGTAAGGCTTCCTACGTATCCTTTCGTAATCAGGGTGAACGTAGTTCACTGACTCAGAAGATTTGTTGTTTGATTTTTTCCCTTTTTTTCTCTTTTTTTTTCGTTTTTGATTTTACAAGTATACAAGTTCCAAAATAGGGAAAACAAAGAAGACAAATACGGCTCAAAAGGGTTAACAAAAGGGTGACACCTATTTGTCATAGTGACCAATAATAGCCTTCGTCATCTCGATCTGAGAAAATAATGCATGAACGTTCTGCAGTGCGTATATATCAAACATTATATCTTTTGCATCTGCATTATTGTCATGTTTGGTACCCGTCCTTCTTCATCTACCAAGTGCAAGGCCCTTTTTTGTAACACTTTCTTGATGTGGGGTCCTTGCCAGTTCGGGAGAGAACTTTCCTTTAACTTCTACTAGGTGTGGAAGAATGTGTTTAAAAATGAGTTGGCCTACCTCAATCTCCAATTCCAAAATGATCCGGAGAGAGGCAATTTTGACTTCGGCGTGTATTACAACTTCCATTCCATATACTAGTGATAAGTAGGGATTTTGACCTCTTATTTGCTCTCTTTTACTTGTGTTTTAGGCCAAAAATGTTTGACGTTATTCCTGGAAACTAATGAAATGTTCTTCCTTGCATGAATTGTTCAATATGAACCAAAGGAATAAAAATCAACTCACAAAGGAGCCAAAAGTTGAACGAAAATCAAAACTAGACAAAGAGGCTTGCAGTGGGGACCGCACAAATATGTGCGGCCGTAATCAAAACTATGTGGTCCGCAAGAAGGATATTCAGTGACTTGTAAATTTTGGCAATATGATGAGCGCTGACCGCACCAATATTATGCGGCCGCAAAAGTCCCTGTGGGGCCGCAATCCAAATTTTGCGGTCCGCGATGAACGAGAATCATAGAGTTAGAAGCTTGGGCAAAATGAAGGAGTGCGGACCGCACCAAAATTGTTCGGCCGCAGGATGTCAAGCGCGGTCGCATACACAATTGTGTAGTCCGCGATGATGAAGATTCAGAGAGTTACCTCAAGCCAAAATCAAGCAAGTGCGGACCACATCACTTTTATGTGGCCGCATAATCATGAGTGTGGCCGCCCTTAGAATTGTGCGGTCCGCAAAAGTCCAGCTCAAGACAGAATCAAAAGTGAAGAACGTGGAACACACCAGAACTATGCGGCCGCGTAAGCAAGAGTGCAGCCGCACTCAGAATTATTCGGCCGCACAACCTCCGTCGAGGCATTTTTGTCACATATTTTCAGCTTAGTATAAATAGAACTTTTTATCATTTTTAGGTTATGTTATGTTTTAGGACAACACCTGAGATGACTACTTTTACTGTTTTCGGAAATTTTGTGCTAGATTCACGTCTAAACATTATATTTTCATCCAACAATCTAATATTATGGATTTTATCTTCATTTCATCTTTAATTTCTTATATTTTCATGAGTAGTTAAACCCATAGCTAGGGTTGTGACCCAACCCTAGTGTGGGTATTTAGTGAATGTTTGATTTAGGGCTTGAATGTGAATGAGTTAGTGATATTTAGCCTAGTTCTTGCTAGAACTCAAGAATTAATGGTTGTAAACAATTATTCATGCCTAAATGACTTAGTCTCTATTTGAGAAAGTGGGGCTAAGTCTAGGTAAACTAGGCTAACAAGGAATTGAGGTGAACTCAAGAAATTGATAGCCCCAATTAAAGGGTTAAACCTAGAGATAGTAATACCCGACTTGAGCTAATATATCTTGATTTGTATGAATACCCATTTGGACTTGAGAAAGCCAAATTGGGCAAAATCACTCAAACTACCGAGAGGTATAAAGTGAGTACCCGGGTGTGATAACTATATTACAATCCCATCTAATCGAGCTTGCCCTAGATTTTATAACCCATTAGATAACCACTTAGGTAGAAGTCACGAGCCTAGTCCCTTTTAAACATGTGAAAACCTTAAACAAAAATATTATCCTTAGTTTTATTTATTGAAATCACTAGAGTAAAGATAGACGTAGAATATCAACCCAAACTTGTGGGAGTTAGACGGTCTTAGCTATATATCTAATTATTTGTGTGTTTTGTTTTTCATTCCTTCTGTTTTTCTAATTTTGTTTGTGAATTGATTTTAGGTACCAAATGGTTGTGAAGTGTATGCAGGAATTGGGTGTGCAATGAAGGGAATTTGTAAGGAAAAAATTGGCCAACTGTTGAAATTGTGCGAACCACACCAGAATTATACGGACCGCACAAGACCTTCGTGACCGCATAATTTTGTGTGTTGTCTCAACACTATGAGATGGAAAATGACAACTCTATGAATTTTGGCCTGACAAAAATCCTTACGGATTCGCGACCGCACTCAAAATTTTGCGGACCGCACAATTGTGCGGTTCGCAATAGATTTTTGCGTCCGCACTCAATTTTGTGTGGTCCGTACAATTAATGTTCAGAGACACAAAAAAATGAATATTTGGCCGCACTAAAAATTGTGCGGTTTACAATGGGTTTGTGCGGTGCACTCAAAATTTTGCGGTCCGCACTGAGGTAACTTCAGAGACCTAGTTGTCTAATCCTGGGACCTCTACAGCCGCACTCAAAATTTTGCGGTCCGCGGCCGCACTCACTTTTGTGCGGTCCGCGCTGCCAATCTGATAGCTGTGATCCGTATTGTCATTATTCATTCTATACACAATATGAACCCCAATTCTAATTGACTTTAAGTACTTCTATGTTGCAGACAATGGTGTGTTCATGTGGTAGAGGAGATACTTCCAAAGAGAGGGAAGAATCCACCCGAGGCCGGGGTCGAGGAAAACCCAACATGACACTGTCAGTCCAAAAGGTATTGAGCAAGAAAACTACACTTAATAGACCACCTCCGGACACCTCAGAAACTAGTTAATACCTCTTATCCCAGGGAACTTCTGAGCGGGTTTCAGTTCAACACAACCGGGAGCTCAATCTCAACAATTCCCCGAGAGACTCCACTTAGTCAATGAACCAACTTCCTACTCTAGTTCGTCTGAAGGTTCATAGGGGGGTAGTCAAGCATCCGAACCCCCTCCCCCACCTGCCACAGCTACTCCAATTAACTTGGAGGATGATGATGAGATCCCAGATGATGGGAGAGAGGGTGATACAACTGTTGGGGGTTTGGCTAGATCAAGGAAACCGGAGGCATGGAAGGACATATTTGTTAATGAAAAAGCCTAAGCTAAGTTCATATAATGGTGGCCCGAAAGGACACTCACTCTTGAGCGATAATTCTTGACAAAAGACCTGAGAAAGCACAACCCCAATTTCCTCAAGCAATTGGCGGAGAGAAAATGATCAAAATGGTTCACCGTTTGTTTGCAATATGCAAATGAATAACTAGTCAAAGAGTTCTATGCCAATGTTGCCCACATAAAAAAGGGCACCAAGGCGACAAAGGTCAGGAATTTGAAAATCCGGTTAGATGCCCTAGCACTGAACAAATATGTAGGATTTGAGGAGGTGGAATCAGTGCAATATTTGGAGAAGCTAGCTATGGGTGATGCAGTTCGCCCATGGCTAGCTGAGATACTAGCAATTCCAGGGAAATCACCTGCATGGCTCACAACAGGAGTTCAGATAGTCAGAGCCACCCTTAACTTTGAAGCAAAAGGGTGGCAAACATTCGTATGCAGCCGTCTGGATCTATGCCAACATGAGAACATCCTTCCACTTTCCCGTGCAGTACTAGTGGCTTCCATCATGGCCGAGTATCCTATAAATGTGGGAGCCTTGATGTCCTTCAACATCTCAAATGTGGTCCAGAAAGAAGAAAGATCATATCCCTAACCCAATTTCCTCACATAATACTTCCAACATCAAGGGGTAGAATCAAGGCACTTTGATGTTGAGGTGAAGGCTAAAAAGCCTTTTTCATGGTACCACCTCCAGGGAGCGGACAACCCTAAGTTCAAGGGTAAAGCCACTACCTCTACTGACCAGTCTGAAGATCTAGGGGTAGTGGGCACTTTAGTTGTCGAACCCTCCACAACAGCCGATACTTCTACCTGAGCAGCAACCATGCCTCCTTCATCCTCTAGACCATCTGCCTCGGCTAGCTTTTAGTGCCACTTTTAGTGCCGACCTCATATACCTACCCTCAGACTGCACCGTGGGTGTCCCAAACACTATCTAGTCTCAACAACTGGATGCAGGTAGCTACCACAAAACTGGCTTCCATATCCAGTGTTGTTGCAGTACAGTCCTCAACACTGGAAGAGCTTCAGGTACCTCCATTAGTGGAGGACTCATTGAAGAAAATTCTGTACAACCAGAAGAAGATCGTGGAGACTCTAGATACTAATTTAAAGATCATCAATGACTTGGGGAAATATGTGAAGAAGATGAGGAAGACTCAGGCATCTAAGGAGTCAGTGGACAAGCTGCGCAAGGAGGTTGAGAAGATTTCTTCTGCTGGAGGTCTTCCACTGGACCTTCTCATGGAGTAGACAATCCCAGCATCATATGCAGTAGTGCCCGAGATATCAGAGGCAACAGCCGGCCAGTCTTAGGAGCCGACTGTAACTACCCACACTGCCGAGGAGTTGATACAGATGCTCAACAACCCAGTAGTCCCCCATTCAAAAGATGTAGAGATTTACTTAGAGGAGACGGAGGGTGCTGAGGACCCCATGCATGCTGAGGACACAACACATATTGAGGACCCGATGCAGACTGAGACCACATAGGGAGTTTTCTTTACTCTCTACCCCTTTCCCTGTTCTTATTTGTAATTAGCATTGAGGACAATGCTCATTTTCATTTGGGGGGGGGGGGGGGGTTTCTTTT